>QLSR01000086.1:1152875-1187008 GCA_031780015.1 Citrullus colocynthis
ATGTACTTTGGTTATTCATGTGTAGTACTCGAAGAGTGAAAATGTTCAAGCTGGAAAGTAAGTGAACTTCATGTGAGCAAACTTTTCTGAAGAATACCTTATTTAGATGGTGTGATTTGGAAGGAAAGCTAGTTTGAACAGGATTTAGAAAGAAAATGTGGCTTTTGAACTAAAGAGTTAAACTTAAGAAGTACCTCAAGGTACTTAGTTACCCATACCATGGTTAAGATGAAAAGAATTTAGTTAAGCTAAAGAGACCACGAGAGAAACTTTTGGAGTCGAAAGGCAATGAAAATTGGTGAAGAAGAATTCTACAATATGAACATTTAGTTGAGAAGGTAAGACTTATGGAGGAGGTAAGTAGAGCTACACCTTGTGTAGTGAGTTCGCGTCACACTTGGAACAAAAAGAAGAGCACCTTAAGTGTAGGTCTTAAAGGAACGAGTTTAAGGAAGGTGACTACTTTGGAAAGAAAGGAAAGTGTTCAAAACTTCAAAATACTTGGATATGGTTTGGATTGAAGACATATTATGAGTGGTTACTAGGTGTTAGTTTTGGTGTAAAAGAAGGATCTCTCACTATCATTTGGAACTTTGGACCTCACTATGTGATGGTGGAAGAATCGCATAAAATATTGGTTGTAAAGCTCAGTTTCAACATCAAAATCTTTTTCCACAATAAAAGGGGTAAAAGAGATGGACTAAAGTGGAGTTGTTAGTAGCAATAGTTGATCGGAAGCTATTGACATAGAATGTTGAGGCTTTAATGGTCAGAAGGTACACCATCAAAAGTATTAACGAAAGTTAGGGGATTGTGACTTTGGGTTCAAGTTATAACTAGAAACTAGTGATCAATGGATTTGGTTTAAATGTGAAAGAAATCTAACTCTAAGTAGAGATCCATTGTACGAGGGTTCAAGTTAAGTAGATAATCTAGATCTTCTGGCTAACTACTAGCACAAAAGATGAACTTGAGATTAGAACACTCTCGGTCTTAAAGCTGCCTACAAAGTAGTTATAGTAGGGTTGAATAGCAAGTCGCAGATACATAAGCTATTTATGGAAGTTTTCCAAACGGCTTAATTTTTTGCCTTTGAGCATACTGGTTTGGTATGTTTTAAAGAGAGTCGAAATCCACGTGCTTATGTATCAACTATATTAAGAGTTGATCATGGTAGTGTAGCCAGGTCGCAAGGGAATGTCGGAGCCATTAGGAGTCAAATCCGAATTTCGAATCCTGAACTTTGAACGCCCCATATAGTATGTTTCTTCTAGCATGGACAAGGAGTTTATCGACTCTATGGAGATGGATATTCTCAAGATAGATTTGCGAACCAAGAAGGTTTTTATTGTAAAAAAAAAAAAAAAAAAAAAAAAAACTAGCGGCAAGGTTTGGATATTGTTATTTTGAGGTTGAAGAGATGTGTTTTAGTTTGACTAATGCCCTATAGTGTCCAAGGACTTCAGAAAACTTATTATGAAAAAGATTTCCAGACTCGTTCGTAGCATGATCAAAATAGTAATATGTAATTGTTTAAGACTAAGGAGTAACATGAGTTTCGGCAAGTAAGTTTTACAGCTCTAGGTAGTATAAAGTTTCACAGTAGGCATCTAATGAATATGAGATTTAGTTGGACAATGTGATTTCTCACACCTGTAGCTACCAAGATGGGCATCTCAGTTAATGCTTCTAAAGTAGAAGTGGATCCCAATGGACCAAATTTTCCTTGCTACACATCTTAGGACTATGTTGTAATGACCAATTGTTTCGCCGCACATATGAAGATTTCTCTCTGCCAGCTCGATCAGTTCAGATACATGTTTTAAAAGAGTACGATTTCCCAAGCTCACAAAGATTCTTAGAGTAAGTTAAAGAGTACTGCTGATTTTCAATATTTTAAGTTTCCTAGTTTTATTATGAAAGAGGTTATCACACTTTGGGGGATACCAATTTTAGTTATGTCCGTTAGAGGCCCTCATTTAGCATCCAATTTTTTTGAAGTGTCTCAGAAAGAGATAGGTTTTAAATTGAAGTTCAGTTCAGCTTGCCACCCATAGCATGATGGTCAAGCCGAGCGTAGAACAAAACACTAGAGGACATGATGCACGCTTGCACATTAAATTTCCTAGGAAGTTGGGACTCCCAGTTGCTTCTCATCGAGTTTGCTTATAATAAGAATTACCAAGTCATTAGTGGCATGGCGCCATTTAAAGCCTTGTATGGGAATAGTTGCAGATTTCCAGTTTACTAAGAGGAAGTTGGAAAATGAAAATTGTAAGGACCTGAGCGTGCAGACTACAAATGAGGCTACCCAAAAGTTTAGAGTCTGCATGCAAACATCACAGAGCAGCTAGAAAAGTTAGATTAATGTGAGACGTGGAGATCTGAAGTTTGTGGTAAGGGATAAAATGTTCCTGAAAGTGAAAGGTGTTTTGAGGTTTAGAAGGAAGGGGACGTTAAGTCTATCTTTCATTAGGCTATTTGGAATTTGAGGTAGGTGAGAAGGTATTCTTGAAAGTGGCACCTATGAAAGGTGTCTTGAGGTTCGGGAAGAAGGGGAAGCTAAGCCCTCGGTTCATTGGATCATTTGAAATATTGGAGCGAGTTGGCTCCGTGGCCTATCGGTTAGCCTTGCCACCGTCGCTCTCCGCAGTTCATAATGTGATCCATGTCTCCATGCTTCGGAAGAATATGGCAGATCCATCCCATGTGATCGACTTTGAGCCCTTACAATTGCGAAAAGATTTAAGTTATGAGGAAAGGCCAGTGCAAATTCTCGCGAGGGAAGTGAAGGTTCTGCGCAACCGGGAGATTGCATTGGAGAAAGTCCTTAGGAAGAACCACCAGGGTGAGGAGGCAACGTGGGAACGAGAGGATGAAATGAGGTCAGAGTACCCAGAGTTGTTCCAACAGTAAAAACTTTCGGGGACGAAAGTTTCTCAAGGGGGGAAGAATGTAACGACCCCAAATCGTTGGGGTAAATCCTCTTAGTAAATAAGGTTAAGTTATTATGTGTGAAAAAAAAGATAATAATAAGAAAAATATAGTTATCCTTATATATTCATGCCTTTATTTAAGCTAAGATGAAAATTAAAAAATTGAGAAAAGAAAAAACTTGAAATTTAAAAAAAAAAAAAAAAAAAGATAATTTTTTCTTAGGGCAAGTAAAAAAAGGGGATTAATTTTGGTGGGATTTTATAATTGAAGTAAATCTTGGTTGTAGAAGAGTTTATTTGATTTTATTTTGTTTGGTTGGAAAAGAAAAGGGGAAAGGAGGAAGGAAAAGGGAATTTGGGTTTTTATAAATAGGCATCGATTTGCGTGCCAAAATAAAAAAAAAAAAGAAAAAGTAAAAAGGGGTTTTTCTCTTTTCCCTCGCGTTCCGCCGCCCCCCCTGGTTTTTTTCTTTTTTTTTTTTTTTTTTCTTTTTTTTTTAATTTTTATTTTTTTTTTTTTTTTTTTTTTTCCTTATATTTGTATCAGTGACAGCTTGTATGATTTTTCCTATGTTTCAAAGGATGTATGTGAAATGCTTATGCTTGTATATGAGATGATTGTAAACAGCGCTGTAAGTGTATAAATTCATGGATGTAAAGGAGTGAGAATTTAAATTGGTCATGTATACTGGGTAGTGGTAACTCCCCTACGTCGGCTGGATGTTCACTAGAGGATGTGTTCCTTCGGGTTCACGAGAGGTTGTGTTCCCTCGGGATCACCGGAGGTTTTGTGATCCTTCGGGATCACCAGAGGTAAGAGTTCCTTCGGGGCTCCAGAGGTGTGTGGACATCCAAATCCAACTTAGGGAGAGTATAACCAGTTCCCTATGAAAGTATGTTAGATATGCCTGTCTGAAGGCTAATGCACTTAAAGGACTTGGGTGCGAGTATAACCAGTCCCCTATGAACGTATGTTAGATATGCCTGTCTTAAGGCTAATGCACGTAAAGGACTTGGGTGCGAGTATAACCAGTCCCCTATGAACGTATGTTAGATATGCCTGTCTTAAGGCTAATGCACGTAAAGGACTTGGGTGCGAGTATAACCAGTCCCCTATGAACGTATGTTAGATATGCCTGTCTTAAGGCTAATGCACGTAAAGGACTTGGGTGCGAGTATAACCAGTCCCCTATGAACGTATGTTAGATATGCCTGTCTTAAGGCTAATGCACGTAAAGGACTTGGGTGCGAGTATAACCAGTCCCCTATGAACGTATGTTAGATATGCCTGTCTTAAGGCTAATGCACGTAAAGGACTTGGGTGCGAGTATAACCAGTCCCCTATGAACGTATGTTAGATATGCCTGTCTTAAGGCTAATGCACGTAAAGGACTTGGGTGCGAGTATAACCAGTCCCCTATGAACGTATGTTAGATATGCCTGTCTTAAGGCTAATGCACGTAAAGGACTTGGGTGCGAGTATAACCAGTCCCCTATGAACGTATGTTAGATATGCCTGTCTTAAGGCTAATGCACGTAAAGGACTTGGGTGCGAGTATAACCAGTCCCCTATGAACGTATGTTAGATATGCCTGTCTTAAGGCTAATGCACGTAAAGGACTTGGGTGCGAGTATAACCAGTCCCCTATGAACGTATGTTAGATATGCCTGTCTTAAGGCTAATGCACTTAAAGGACTTGGGTGCCAGTATAACCAGTTTCCTATTGAAGTATGTTGATATGCCTGTTGTATGACTAATGCACTTAAAGGATTTGGGTGCCTAGCCTGGCTCCGGTAGTGGGGTCACTTACTGAGCAATATAATTGCTCACCCTTTTATCTTATTTTTTTTTCAGGTAAGGGAAAGAACGTGCTGGCGAATGACAAGAGAAATCCTTGATGGCTTCACGGGACCCATAGTAGCTTCCGCCTAGCACTGCATTTTTTTTTTAGGCTTGTCTTTTATTTTGTATATGGATTTTGTTTTTGCTTTTTGTTCATGGAATTTTGTTGATTTTATTAGGGGTACCCCAAACCAAAAATTCTTTCTATATGGGATTAAATAAAACAGAAATTTCTGTAAGTAGCATTATTTCTTTCTTATTACTCAGTGTCGGGTCTTTTCTTGAAATTTGCATGCATTGAGTAATGGTCTGATTAGGATGTATTAGTCGGGTCGTTACAGTTACAAATGATTCGATTCAAATTGTTCATGTGGAGGCATGCGAGTGGGGTATCCAATACAAAGAGTTTGTCTAAGACTGAACCGCGGAACGATTAATCTCTCTTTATAACATCGTTGACTGAAGAAATTAACATTTCATAGGATGAGCATAGGTAACTCGACCTCAACCCTGAGTGAGTTATGAAATCCTCTGTACGAGGGCAGTCTTTTGATTTGCATCGGTGAAAGTGGCCCGAGACGTCGACTCAATAAGCCTACTATTTTGGGGGATTTGTTTAAGTAAGGAGCTGAGAACATAGCTACACAAGATGAAATTCATTATTTCCCATCTTTAGGGTAAGTAGATGAATTGCTCCCTTAAGTGTTGACTACGAACTTGAACAATTGGACATTTCCCTCTCACTAGCCCGAGGGGGTTTTGTTTATGCTAGTGCCATAAACAGGTTGTTCATTACAGGATCAATAAGACTTAAGGAATTAAATGTAATAACAATGGTAAAATAGTAATTTTCCAAGATGTAATTATGAGTGATTTGTGAAGGGTCGACTAACTGTTAATTGGTTATATCCGTGGACACAGAAACATATCTACAGTGCGAAAAGTGTAGTTGTGGGTATTTAGTAGAGTGATCTGCAGTTAAAGAATGTTGATTAATATAATTAAAGAGTTAGATTAATTAATCTTGTATCATTGGAGCTTCTAATATGTAGGTTCATTAGGTCGCATTGCTAGCTCACTAAGGGTAAAACAAGAACCATCTAATTTTGGGTTAATTTGAATTGTTCAAATTAAATAAGGAAATTAATTGTATGAGATACAATTAAAATAATGTATATAGATACATTATGATGTAAAATTAATTGTGAATGAGATTCAAAATTATACTTTATTATATGAGAGAATAATATATTTGAATAAGATTCAAATATTAAATAATATGAACGAGATTCATAGTATAACTATCAGGTAGTTTTAATATGAATCTAATTTTAATATGAATGAAATTCATATTAAGACAATAGATTATGTGAGAGAAATAAATATTTGCATAAGATTCAAGTATTATTTATATGAATAAAATTCAAATATTATTTATATGAATAAAATTCATATAAAACTATAGGCTAAAATTAATATGAATGAGATCCATATTAAAACCATAGGTTATGTGAGAAGATATTATTTGAATATGATTCAAATGAAATTGAATATATGATATTTAATTTATTAGTTAATTAATTGTTAATTAATTAATATTTATTTCATTATATATTAAATTTGATTTAATATATAATATGAAATGAATTATTAAATTAAAATAACTCCCACTTATTCTATGTGATGGTGGAAGGGAGTTGTAACTCCTCCAACCAATTCTATCTCTCTCATGTTCAAGAAAAATATGGTGTTGTGAATTGGATGATGATTTGGTTTTTGAGTTCTCTGCAACTTTTCTCTCTACCACAAGAATTCTCTCTCTAAAAGAACTTTACAGAGAAAATTCATCTGTGAAGTTCCTCTTCCCTTCTCCAAATAGTGAGATCTCACTGTCTCAATTCTTTTCGAAGAATAGTAAGGTTTCCAAGTGGTGGTGTCCTTGATTGTGGCTGTTCATGGGACTGCGGAGAATGATTTCTTGAAGAAGGTGTTCAAGGGTTTGTCTTCTTTCCCTAAAAAAGCATGCTTGTGAATGTATGTTTATCATGTTCCATATTTTCTCTAATTTTCCAATTTTTCCAAAAATGAAATTCATTGACACATGCGTTCATGCGCTTCTAATAAGGAATTCAATTCCTTCAAGAACAATGTTCCAATCTCCCTTGTGAATGTTGGCTAAGACTCAAAACACCAAGTCACATATGTATATAGTTACTTAGAAAACATAAAGGACTCCTAAAAATGTGAAGTCTATTAAAATTGAGAAACTAAATACAAAAGTTCTATCAGAAGGAAATTATGTATAAGTTGAGGTACTTAAGATGGTCGTTTTAGGAATAACTCTACCTGGAAATTTACCTAGGAGCTTAAGTGATTAATCCTTAATTGAGAATAGCCTACAAAAATTGTGAGTTATTTAAAATGTGTGAACTTTTTTTTTTTCTCCTTTCTCTTGAAAAGAAACTTGTAGGAATAGGGAAGAGGAAGTAGGAAGGACAACAAGTTATGCATCACGTTTCTGAAAACGGTGTGTCTTGCAACAACGTTTTTTACTTGGGGGTAAGCTTTCGACAGTTGCCCAAACTTCTCTTGGCTTCAAATCAGTTTACCCCTAATGTTTAAGGTCCAAATCTACAAGCTCAACGTTTTTAGACACCAACCAACAAGGATCATAGCCTTTTCGGTAGGATTCATTAAGGATTATTGCTTTAATTTCCTTTTCGAAATGGATTTAAGTGTTCACTTGTTATTCTAACCCTCGAAACTCACTTGTTGTATGTTTGGATAAATTTCTAAGCATTCGATTAATATTCAACAAGTTTGAACACTTTTCAGACTAGTTTGGAGCCAACTAAAGTATGTTAGAACTATTTTTTTACCTGTGAAAGGTTGTGGGTTGTAGTTTTGGACTTATTTGGAGTAATTAATTAAGGCTTAAAAACCTTACGATGTCAATTATCGTTTTTGAACTAAGTGAACTCTTAAACATTATGTATATTGTTTAGACTTTTTAAAAGTTGATGTTTTTTCAAGGAAGTGGATTTTAGATTGAGAATTATAGGATTGTTGATCGAGGTAAGCAGTTTTCATATCCCTTCTACAATGTAAATTTTGATAAAGATATGTTTGGACTATTGTGATTTGATAAATGGTTGAATTGTGTTTTGGATGTTTGAAATATTGTTTTGTACCATTTGAAACGGATTATATTTGTTTTGGATGTTTTGAATGTTTTCCTATCTAAAAAACATGTTTTATGTGATTTGAGAACCGTCTGGAAGTATTTTGTATATTTTTAGTTGATTTTATTAAATAAAGTATGTGACTGTTTTGAATTATAGTTGGAAGTATTTTGACTGATTTTGAATTGAAAGTATTTATGTTTTTGGTTTTTTTAATTCTAAAAACTTTTGAAAGGTTTGAATGGTTTGATCTATTGAGTTTTGCTGCCAAAATTGTTATTTGAAACTACATGTTTCAAATGTTTATGATTGATTTGACTGTGGCTATTTGGATATGCTAGTTTTTATGTTTTGGGGAATGTATGCTATTTTTCTATAGCCATGGTATCTGTTCTGACGGAAGCTTATTTGTGATAAACCGCATTTTTGTGGTTTGACATTCTCTCGGATGAAGATTCATGTGTGTGTTGCACTCACATAACCTCACACTTAAGTAATTTATGCTATTTCAAAAGGTTGTTAATCAACATCTCTATTGTTTTGGTCTGTTGTTAATCGACATTTTTGCTATTTTGGTCAATTGTTAGTCTACATCCTTGACTCGTGTTGCCAACAGGTAACCATTTCTATTGGGCTACTTCAATTACACATCTTTCCTTTCTATATTTGAAAGTTCTGAATGATTGAAAGTTATTTTATAGTGTTGACTAATTGAAAGCTTTATAATTGAAAATATTGAAATATTTGAAGGGATCGAATCCCTCAGGGAAGCGAGTGATCACGATGCTTTGATTCATTTCAAAAATTAACAACACATAAAAGCAAAACATACCTAAAACATTCATAATGCAAGTTAAGGTTAAGCATGCTTTCCATACAGAGAATAAAAAAATAACATCTGAAAACAAATCTTCAATCCTATCTTCCCAATAAGTTACTCTATAACAGTTTCTTCCAACATGTATAAGATGCCTCCAAAAGGTTTTCCTCATTATTCTCTAGCAAGGAGGAGTTGGTGCAACCTTTTTGAAAAAGGAAAGGAAATCATAAATTAAAGAAAACTTTGTCGATTTTTTAGAGAGATTTGAGAGATGGAGAAAGGATTTCCACATATGTTCTATTTTTTAAAATTTTTTGAGTAACTCATCAACCCTGCAAACTTTTTGCATTTAATGAGAGGGGGAGAAAAACCCCACTCCGCATGATCTCCTACTCCCTTTAGATGTAGGGGAGTTTTAAATTAAATCTAATTTAATTAGTAAATAATTAATTTATCAAATATATTTAATTAAATATATATTTGAATCATATTCAAATATACTCTTCTCTTATAACCTATAATTATAATATGAATTTCATTCATATTAACTTTTAATTTATAGTTTAATATAAATCTAATTCATATTAATATTTGAATCATATTCAAATATATTAAATACTCTCATATTATATAGTTTAATTTTGAATCTCATTCAAAATAAACTTTATATTACAATGTATCTATATATATTATATTAATTGTGTCATGTGTATAATTAATTCCCTTAATCAATTTCAATATTTCAAATTCTTTCAAAACTCTTGATCCTTGTTTTACATGTAGTGAGTTAATATATGAACCTAATGAACCAACAGATTGTAAGCTCTAATGATGCAAGATTAATTAATTAAACTCTCTAATTAAATTAATTAACATTCATTAACTATGAGACATTACACTAAAGACCCGTAGCTACACTCGTGTTGTAACGACCCGACTCCATAGGACTTGAACTAGGTCGTCACTATATGCATGCATATATTTAAAACGACTCATTTTCTTAATTTTACAAAAAATCAAAATAACTTTTTGATTAAAATGAATATCTTTTGTAAAATTCAAACAACTGAAAATCTTTGATCGGGTACCCTTTGTACAATTTTAATAAAATAGGAAACTTGCATAAATTATCTGATCGTGAGAATTTTAAAAGAAAAAAAATAAAGTTCTGAATCCAAATGACATAACCAAAATTCTTAAAGATGAAAACATGAAATATCTTGTGCGGAAGCATCTGGCTAATCTTAATGCCACGTTTTCTTTCATCATTCGCCAAGGTGTCCTTTCCACGAAAAGAATGAGTACAAAGTACCCATTTGATGTTGTTATCCTTTTATCATATGCACCCATGTACCCAGCATAGGCATAGACATAAGTAGCGAAATCGAAGGCACGCAGTGGGATCACAGTCATAAACATAAACATAAACATAGGTGGTGATCCCAAGGAACACATAATCATAATTAGTGTACCCAAAGGTTCACGTCAACAGGGGTACAGAGCATGATAAACAGGATAACAATCATCGCAACATAGCAGTCATTACTATAATCAAACAAAGTTTCCATAGCAATCATCACTAACATAATCAAACAGAGTTTCCAATTCAATCATCATACCTGGGCACAATAATCACAATAATTATAACCAGCCAATGTAGTAATCCAGTCCATACAATAGCCATAATCCAGTCAATAAGTAATCATGGGCATTAAGTCCCTTACCTGAGGATAAGGGAGCCAACCAAAACAGGTACACAAGAGAAACACAACAACTGGACCAAATCTCTTACTCAAAGTGCAACTGTCACAATCACCTTTCATACTTCAAATAATGGGTCCAACCAAAATGGACCCTTTTAACTCGCCTTATTTTCGGTTTCAAAATGCTTAAATCTAAAACCCAAACCCAATGGTTAACAACAATTAAAACCAACAACACTGGCTAAACAACACTAGCTATTCACGAAATTACAAGAAAATCACGATACTACACTGGCTAAACAACACTAGCTATTCACAAAATTACAAGAAAATCATGATACTTGCCAAAACCAGGTTACGAAAAGGGACTTGGGCGACGACTTGCAAATAGCAGAGCACTTAGGAGACAACTTGCAAATGACAGATCCGAACCCATTGAAATCCAAGATTGGCTTAAATATATATATATACACTTCTTTAAATTCTCATCCCTTTACCAAAACCCTAAATATATATAAATTCCCCTTTTCCTTTTCCCAAAACATATCCAATTTATTTAATATAATATTCTCAACTCATCAAATCAAATCTTTTCCAACCACCACTTAATAATTTATTTAACAAAAAATCTCCTAACAAATCAATTCCAATTCAATTCCAACTTATCTCAGATTAATGAAGTTCTTAAGTCTCGCCCAATTTCAAATCTTTATGTTAAATTCAACTTTTAAATCTCCCCAAATAAATTCAATTTTCCACTAATTGAATTAAATCTAAATCTTTTATCACGATTACTTTAAATTGAATTATTTTCGCAACATAATCCAATTAAAGCCTCAAAATTCAGATAATTAATTTTTTTAAGAAAAACAAATTACCTGAAAATTT
This sequence comes from Citrullus colocynthis, assembly GCA_031780015.1. Classification (NCBI taxonomy): domain Eukaryota; kingdom Viridiplantae; phylum Streptophyta; class Magnoliopsida; order Cucurbitales; family Cucurbitaceae; genus Citrullus; species Citrullus colocynthis. Next base: position 1,164,248 of record QLSR01000086.1, read on the forward strand.
GGGATGTCACAAATATGCACAATGTTGCGTCCATGGATATAACCATTACTCGTTAGTCGATCCTTCACGAGTTGTTCGTAATTACAACATGGTCAAATTACTCTTTTACACCTGTAATTGCTTATTTGTTCTTAAGTACCACTAATCTTCTAATGAACAATTTGTTTATGGTCCAACCGTAAACTAAATCCCTTTCGAGCCAATGAGAGGATGAGACCTCATTGTTTAAGACTCGGAGTCAACAATTAAGGGAACTACTCATCTACTTACCCTAAGGCGGGAATGAGTAAGTTCCATCTTGTGTAGCTATGTTTCTAACTCTTCACTTAGACAAGTCTGCAGAATGGGAGGCTTATTAAGTCGACGACTCATGTGACTCTCACTCTTCCAAATCAAAGGATGAGCTTTCATAGACATGAATCTATAACTCACTTAAGATTGAGATCAAGTTACATATGATATTCTTATGAAATATTAATCTCTTCGGTCAATAGTGTTACAATGAGAGATTAAATATTTTGCAGTATAGTCTTATATAAAACCATTTAGTTATAGTTTAGACATTTGCTAAAAGTTTTTTTAATAGAAATTTATTTAATAACAAATATAATATAATATAGATTACAAATACATATTTAAAAATCTGACTTTGTTTGCAAGTAAATATAAAATTTGTGCGGTACATAAATAAAAGGTGCAAAAGTGGGGGTGTGTTATTTAAAGTTAGTTAAGTCGGTTTTTTGAGGCGTGGCATCCGCCACGTGTCAGAAGGAGAAAGAAGGGAGGTGATTGGAGGAAGTAAATGACGGGGGAGGTTAGCATTGCTGAGATAGTTGAAGAGTTTGGGAAAACAAAGATTATAGAGAGGAGAGAGGAGAGTGATAAAAAAAAGGGGTTTTGGACAGCGTAGATCCATGGCGGTGCCGTTGCTTTCTTCTATAAGCTTTTTTGCTGAAACGCAACGCCCATTCTCTCACCAAAGGACAGAACGACACACGCATACACTTTTAGAGAGAGAGAGAGATTCTCATTTCTCTTCTGTCGTTCAACTCCAATCTTCATCCCCCATTATTTGCTCCTTTATTATCCTTTCAATTCCCCTCTTAATCATTCATCATTACGCCTACTCACATAGCTTGCAAGCATTTTCTTACCCTTTTTGGCCCCAACCCCCATTTCTTCTGTCTTCCTCAAATGCTCATCCTCTTCCTCTTCTAGGGTTTTTTCAATTTTTTTTTTCTTTTGTGTAATCTGGTAACTTTAACTCTCTTTTCTGGTTTCTCACCTGTTTTTCAGTCCTGGGTCTTCATGTTGAGATCTGTGTTGCTACTCTTTTCATTTTGATTTAATCTCCTCTTCTTTTTCACACATGGGATTGTACTCTACTGGATTTGAAAATTGAGTATCAGCTGTATTATGTCCCTTTTACTTTCATTTCCTTTTGTTTTTCAACTCCTCTCTCTCTCTCTCTCTTTTTTTTTTTTTTTTTTTTTTTTTTTTTTTNCTTTAACAGCACAAACCCAAAGGATGTTTGTTTTTTTCCCGAAACAAGTTCCCAACAAGGCCTCAAGCAACCATTCTTCAACTTTCTGGGGAAACAAGGTCATCTTGAAATTGATTGTTTCTTAAGAATTATCACCAAAGGGCAAATTAAACTAAAAAATGTATTACTGTGTTTTTCTTCTGTGTTCTTTTTTTTTTTTTTTTTTTTTTTTTTTTTTTCCATGTGGTAAATCCTATTCTTGTTGTTAATTTGTTTGGTTTTTAAGCTTGGACTTCCTTTTCCCCATTTCAGAGTGGCTTATGGTTCCCACACCAGAAGGCCTTCTTGATTTCTGTCTCTGCTTCTATTGGTGCAGTATGCCTAAGTTCAAGATATTGTAGAACATTCTGGGTTTTTGTCTATTCTGACGACTTGTTACTCCCATACTGACCCTTCAAGTATTTAGGAGGTTGTTGATCTCTGTTAGTTATTCCTTCACTCTCTGCTTCCTCTTTTTAGTGTCTGAGATTTTTCATTTTCTGTATGATAATATGCTCAAGAATAGTTGTTCTTGGAAGCATTAGTAAATGAAATTTCCATATTTTTGTACTAAAGAATGACGTACCGCAGAGCATAAAGATAAATCTGCAGTTGGTTCTTCCTTTAAAAATCTACGAGGCCTTTCACCATTTCGCTCTGTTATAGATAGTTCATTTCAGTGATCGATGTTGTATTTCCATTGAGTTTTTACTTTGTCATATGTGATGAATGATAATCAGCTCTGAATTATCTCTTTTCTCTCCATTACCTTGTCTGTTGAGTTGGAACATTACCTACATTTGGAGTAAAGTTGTCAAGACTTTAGATGTAGTATAGTTTCTTTTCTTGCAAGTTTCTGTAGTTAATTGAATTTAGATACTTCTTTTATTGTTGAGGGTTCCTGTAGAAAGTTATCACTTGATCGCCTTAGCTTTTTAAGTAAATATTTTCTGAGTCTTGAAATATTATAGTCGTCCTTTCACTTTGGAATCTGCCTCTTCTAATCTTACGTTTTATATTGCCCTTTTCTTTTTTAAAAAAACCAAATTTAGGGGTACTATAAAGATGGCTGCTGAACTAGTCAACTCTGCAACAAGTGAGAAACTGGCTGAAACTGATTGGATGAAGAATATCCAAATCTGTGAATTAGTTGCTCATGATCAAAGGTGTGCCATGTATATTCTCAAAATTTATTTTCCCACTCTGTTTGGTTTGATAAGAAAGAAACTTATCTGGAGTCTGTCTAAAAAGTATGCCTAGGTAGGTGAGGGTTTTTATTTTTATTTTTATTATATTATATTTTTCTTTTTTATTTTTATATTTAAGTTCAACAACACATGGGCACATGGGGTGGGAGCTTCGAACCTCTAACCTCTTGGCGGAGGATATATGCCTTAACTAGTGAGTTATTCTTAGGTTGGTGAGGATAAATTAGGTTTTTAGTATGCGTTTATGCACTCCCAAGCTAGACTCCTTACATTAGATGGATGGATGATAATATCTCATTATGCCTTTATAAAAACTCATTGCCACAAGTTCTAGTCTTGGAAGAGGAGATGGTCTTATTATTCTTAGTTGTAAGATTTGTGCCGACAATTTTGTCTTCTATGAGAAATACATATGGGTCATTTTCCTCAGTATGGCTTTCTTTGTTTTATTTGTGCAGGCAAGCTAAAGAGGTCATAAAAGCGATAAAAAAACGATTAGGAAGTAAAAATGCAAATGCACAACTTTATGCAGTTTTGGTAAGAAAAGATATTAGTATTAGTTAGATTAATTCTATTTTATCATTTAATATAAAAGCATGTGCCTCCTTTCATGTTTTATGTACCAAATTCACCCTGTTAGGAAAAAGCATGCAAATGAATATTAGGCCTTTTATCCTGCATCCTTCCAATTTTATTGGGTGTCCTCGAAGAGACACCTGTTAATGCATCACAAGTGAGAAACAGCGCAAAAGAGCATGTGGATGGTCCGGTGGAACTACAGGATTGGCAATATCCAAACCTTAACATCAAGAATGCAAGTCTCTTAGGATATCAAAATTTAGAGGAAGAGTGAGATTAGAAGAGATAGGGAGGTTTTTTACAACATTAACCCCCAACAATTTAGCTTTATTTTCCAACTTCACCCCAACAGGGTTTCGATTTATGGTGTATTGACATACCGATAGTTATTTCAATCCTTAACCTAGTTGACTCTTTTTATTTTATTCATAATTCAAATTTCTTGGTTAGGAGAGAAAAAAGAGAAGCAAAGACTCTTATATTTTGAATTTTGATGAAGTTCTGATCATCTACTAAATTTGTCCCCATTATAAAGCATACTTCACATACTAGTCTGCTGCTCTATTGCTGGACACCAAACCATCAATATCTTTTATCTTTTGTGCAGTTACTTGAAATGTTGATGAACAATATTGGAGAAGCAATGCATAAGCAGGTGATTGATTCAGGGGTTCTCCCTATTCTTGTGAAGATAGTGAAGAAAAAGGTGTGACTTTGTTCTATTTTATTTATAACAAATAGTTTACTAGTAATCTTTCTTTAGAAGCATGGTGAACATGGTTATGGATACGGTGGCATGTCATATTATAGAGAATTAGAACTTGAATACTACTATTAAAAGTATATCTTTCAAATGTATTTGATTATTTTGTGACATATCAATAAATTCACACTAGATATTGATGTTTTTATTTATTTATTTATTTTTTTATTATTTGTATCTTTGAGCACGAGTCTATTTTCATTGTATTGTTTCCTTTTGAAAAATAAAAGTAAAAATAAACAATTTATTAAACAATTCAACAACTTGAAAAAGATGAAATTTGAAGTCAAATATGCTTTTACGATTCTATGCTTAAAAAAATAAGTTCAAAATGTATTTCACTTAAAGTTATTATCTGTGTTACATTCTGTTGTTCTTTCTTGGAATAAGATACAAACATTCTGCTGCTAGATGAAAGAAAAAAAGATGTTCAGGGATACAAACTCTCTAAAGAGTGAAAACAGAACTAAAATCAGAAGAAACATTCTATGAATGAGATATGAAGGCACCCCAATCAATACAAAGGTCAAAGGAAGAGAATCCCATGTTTTTTAGCTCAGTTTACCCTCTCTCTCTCTTCCCCTTCTAACAAGAAATGAAAAATTTTCATTGAATTCATGAAAAAGATTGATGTTCAAAGGATAGAAGCTCCACAAAGGAATATTTTGAGCATTAGTCTCTTTTCATTATATCAATGAAAAATTTCATTTCCTTTTCAAAACAAATGCAAGCTCCACAAAAGAAAGAAAAGAAAATACTAAGAAATCCTCTTCATCAAAGAACCAAAATAACAATTTGACCACAACACCGCCAAAACTAAGAAATCCTCTTTCATCGAAGAACCAAAATAACAATCCAACCAAAACACCACCACTCTTCCCTACTACAAATTCCCTACTACAAAGCCATAACTAACAAATTCATTGATTGTTATCGAACCATAACTTAAAAATGATTGACACGATAGCAATATCCCAAACCAAGAGCATTTTTAGGGACGAAACAAATCCAAATAAAAACTTAAAGCGTCTTTCATAGAAAATCTGCAATGATAGGGCTTCTCCAAAAATTTAACGAAAAAAGTGCTTAAGATTATTTTCCAGACCCAGGAAAACTTCTGAATCTCACAAAACTCACTACTACCTAAAGCAACCTTCAAAAGTCTTCTTGATTCTTTTTTCCTCCAACAATGTTTTTTAATGAGAGAAAAAAAATTAATACTCTAATTTAAATTTTGTGTATAAGCGTGGTCAAAGTGCCTGTGATCCTAGTTAAGGTGGTAGTGTTCCACAGCTTTTATTAGTGGTATTTTGCTTTCTTTCTTACAATTTCCTGATTTTTCTATTTTTGCAGTCTAACTTACCAGTGCGAGAGAGAATATTTCTTCTCCTAGATGCCACACAGACAGCTCTTGGGGGTGCTTCTGGAAAGTTCCCTCAGTATTATTCAGCATATTATGATTTGGTGGTAGGACATTGCCCCATATTTGTTATATATCTCTTTGATTAGAAGTTGTCTTTTTGAATCAAGTGGATCTCATCTAATCATGTTAAGAGAATTAAATCCTTGTAGTTCGACACTATTTATAGTTCCAAGGGGTGGAAGATCATTAGTAGAGTAGAACATAATGATATGTTTGGTTGGTTCTAATGGGTTGAATGACATTGGGTTTGAAGATATGAGTTCAAGGCATGGTGGCCAAATGTAGTAAGGCTAGATAGTTGTCTTGTGAGAATAGCCAAGGTGTGCACAAGTCGGCTGGGACACTCATAGATATCGTTAGATAATATGATATTAAATTTTCTGTCACCCATGAGCTTAAGCATTTGGGTTCATCAACGATTTAATATGATATCAGAGTAGGTTGGTTTAGAAGGTCTTATGTTCAAACCCTTGCAATGTTATTTTCTCTCTGATTAATGTTGATTTCTACTTGTTAGGTCTTCTTCTTCATATTTCAAGTCCTCAGGTGAGAGGAGTGTAATATGACATTAAATTTTCCTTCACCCATGAGCTTAAGTTGTTGGGTCAATGGGCGATTTAACGTAAGATTAAAAGAAATAAAATAGAAGGGTTGATGCACATTGTTAGTTTCATACAAAATTTATGATTGATATAGGTTGATGCTTGCTAAATGCCAAATAATAATAGTCCTTATAGGTTCATAATGAAAGATGTTTTGATTGTGTCTAATCTTCAACTTTGTAGTGTTGGGATTATATTTTTGGGTTTGGTGGAAATGAAGGAAGAGAGGGAAAATGGAAATTGGAGACCAGGTTAAGTGAGTATAAGATTTCATTCCCACACATTATTGTTTATTACATTGATTCCTTTTGTTATATATATAAATCCTTTTTGTTATATGTATATATATCCTTTCTTCATTTCTTATCCAAACCAAAAAAATAAATGAAAAGAAAGCAAGCAAGAAAGAAAGAAAGAAAGAAAGAGGGAGAAACCTTACAGCTTAGCTAATCCCCTGAAGAGTTTCGTTGGGAAAACCCTGGTACTTCGGAAAAGAAAAAATTAGGAACTCTGAACGTTGTTTTCTGTTTGTTGTTGTTTGCTTGTTTTTGGTTTCTTTTGGTTTTTTGGTTCTTGGAGCACTAATCTCTTTTCATTCCCTCCATGAAAAGTGTGGTATCATTTAAAAAAAAAACGGAACTCCGAACATATGATCTATCTGTTATGATTAAATACAGTAACTTTAGAATCTCTTAAGTCTGAACACTTTGAATGAAGGTTTCATTTGTTTCTCAGAGTGCAGGAGTCCAGTTTCCTCAAAGGCCTCCTGCAGTTCCACCAAATAATCCTACCCAGCAGCAAACTAATACCTCACAAAATGGAGTAATAAGATTGTCTGAGCAGGAGGATGTTGCTAGAGTGGAACCCCAGATATTACCAGAATCTAGGTATATTTTGTTGAGCTTATTCTTCTGCACAGTTCTGTCTTATTAACCACTTATTCTTCCGTTTTATTTTTGGCATACAGAACGCTGAAGTGTTAAAGATCCTAGAAATCTGTACATGAACTATTTATGGAATTCTAAAATACTTGTTCATAACCATAGTTAAAGGATTTAGACAAGCTGCTCTATAAGAACTGGTCATCCTTATTTGTCCTCCGTGCATGTGCATTTGTTTAGGGCCTTTTTCTTCCGAAAGCAACAAATTAGTTTTTGCATCTAAAGTTTCATGTTAGATTCAACAACTCAAGTTGACCGTTTATATGTGATGAGGAGAAATTAGAAGATAGTTAGTATGTATGTGTGTGTGTATGTGTGTATATATTTTGAAAAGGAAATGAGTCTCTTCATTGACATAATGAAATGAGACTAATGCTCAAGTTACAAATAATGATACAAGAGCATAGAACCAAAGGATCAGTGAATGCACCTAGACATCTCAATTAGGTTGACACCCCCTTAGTAGTCTTGTCATCTCCAACAAAATAAAATATTCGAAGTCCAATAGTCAATCTAATAGAACAAAATACTCCACGAATACAACGGGGTAAAATACAGAAATCAAAGCAATACAAATCACAAACTCCTATAAGACAAAATGGAATGTCAAAACAAAATTACACTGTTAATATAATCTTAAGCTGGAAAAATAAAAGCGTGCCAATTCAGGCACAAATCTTGAATGGAGTATTCTTCCAAGGTATTGGACAAAGAACACCAGGATGATGCATTCATGCTGGCAACTTCCAAACGATCCATCCATGTAAAAGATTTATCGTGAAAGACCCTTTGGTTTCGTTCAAACCATATTTCAGCAAGTAATGCTTTGATTGGATTAACCCAAATCAATTGAGGACCCTTCCTTAAAGCTGGATTAACAAGTATATTTTAGTTTAATATTTGTTTAGTTGTTAATTTAGATTAATTAGTATTTTAGAACTAATTAGTTAATTGTTTGATTTCCTTGTAAGGCTATAAATAGCCACTTTAGGGTTATAATAGGAGCTTTTGATTATCCTTTGAATATTAAACTTTTGTTGTTGGGGACTCTTCTCTCAACCTTAGGGATGGACTTCCCTTCTCCGGCAATGGACTTTGCCTAATACCTTTTCTGTTACATGAATAGGTTTCCGTAGTTTCTAATTATTGATTACAAAATATTAACAGTTATCTTTTCAAAACAAGAAATAAATTTTTTTATTTGTTAATATGAAATATGTTCAAGCATACAAAATCCCAATGGAAGTGAAAAGAAAACTAAACAACCAAACAAAGAAAACAATTCCAATTAGAATAAAGTAAAAATGAAGCCTTTGTTTGCCATACTCCTAAGAAGGAAAATAATAGGCTATTAAAGATCGTAGATGGTTGATTTTTCCTTTTTTTGTTAATATTTCAATGTATTTATTGTGTTATATTTGCTGTATTTTTATTTTACTTATTTGTAAGGGGTGTTTCTTCTATTTAAGAAAACTATTTTTTTCTAAGAGGAATAAGAGAATATTTTTCAGCATGGTATTAGAGTACCAAATGTTTTGAAACCCTAAAATCCTAATTTTTTGAAAACCTAAAAAACCCTAGCTTCTGTTGCTACCACCACTAGTGTCCTTCTTCGTCCGTTCGCCAGCCTCGATCATTTGAAGCTCCACTGGACATCGTATCTAAGTTATCGGATAATAACATCTCCATCGAACGTTGTATCCCAACCACGATTTTTGCATTTCGTCTGCTTGTTGGTTGCGTTTTTAGGTATCGACGATCATCTGCAAGCTGCCTTTGTCGGCTGACTGTTTCTGTATTGTCGTCCCTTGGCTTCCACTACTCACCATTGCTCCCCCCGCCCGCCCCTCAGTTGTTTTTCTTCCCTTTGCTGGTTTTTAGGCCCTTTTTTGTGTGTTTTCTTCAGATCTACTGATTTTTTTAGCAATATGTCAGAAATCACGTCAACTATTGCTAAAATCCTAGACAATCGCATCCATTCCAACAACCCCACTGTCCAAATAACCACCATTCGACTTAATGGGGGCAACTTTCTTCGTTGATCTCAAAGCTTTTAGATGTATATTCGTGGACAAGGAAAGATTGGTTACATTACTGGAGGAAAAAACCGCCCTTAGCTTAGGTGACCCTTTTTTTGCTCAGTGGAAAACTAAAACTCCATGGTTATGACTTGGCTTGTAATTTCTATGGTTGAAGACATCAACTGCAACTACATGTGTTACTCTATTGTCGAGGAATTATGGGATGGTGTGACTTTGATGTATTCTGATTTTGACAACCAACCAAAAGCGTTTGAGGTGAACCTTAAATTGGGTGATATACGACAAGGAGGTAACTTTATTACACAATACTTTCACTCATTGAAAAGGATTTGGCAAGACCTTGACCTCTTTGATACATTTGAGTGGAAGTATATAGAGGATCAAAAGCAATGTAGGAAAACTCAGAAGATGGCCGTATTTACAAATTCCTTACTGGTCTCATTGTTGAGTTTGATGAGGTTGGAGGTAGGATACTTGGGAAAATTACTCTTCCAACCATTAATGATGTTTTTTCTCAAGTTCGTAGGGGAGAAAGTTGTAGGAATTTTATGATTGGTAAAAAAAACTATTGATTCAGTTGAAAGTTCAGCATTGCTAATTGAAAATACTGCACTGAAGGCTTTTGATCAATCCAACAAGACACATGAGAAGTCTCATTTCAGTGCGACTGTTGTAATAAACCTTGATATACACTTGAAACTTGTTGGAAACTTCATGGAAAACCTGCAAACTGGAAAATTTCTAAGCAAGGTGAGAGAAATTCTCATCAATATCCCTCTAATGCTATTGTTGTTGACTCTAGGCTGTTTAAAGAGCAAATTGATCAAATTTTGAAGCTACTAAAGACTAATTCATCATTTGGTAATCCTAGTGTTTCTTTTATCAATCAGGTGAGAGCTCTCTCTTGCCTTAATTCCTCTCCATGGTTTATAGATTTCAGAGTCTCTGTTCATACGATTAGTTTTTCTTGTTTGTTTGAATCATACTTTCCTGTGCATTGCAATGAAAAAATTTGCATTGGCGATGGTAGTTTCACCTCTATTGCAGGAAAAGGAACAATTCCTTTGACTACAAAACTTACATTATGTTCTGTCCTTCATGTTCCAAACTTAGCTCGCAATTTGTTATCCGTTAATAAAACCTCTAAGGATGCTAACAGTCGTGTTATCTTCTATGAAACTCATTGTACCTTTTAGGATCAGGACTCAAGGGAAATGATTGGATGTGCTAGGATGATTGATGGTCTCTATTACTTTGATGAAGTCTCAGCTAGTTATAAAAAAGTTAAGGGCTTGAGTAGTGTCAGTTCTTCTTCTGTTAAAGAAACTATTTCCACATTTATGTAAAGGATTTGATTGCAATTATTTTAATGTGAAAGTTGCATTTTTGCTGAACATCATCGATCCACTTATTTGCCCAAACCTTACGAGGCTTCCTCACCTTTTTACTTAATTCATATTGATGTTTGATGCCCGTCTAGTTTTGACTCATAGTGGTAAGCGTTGGTTTGTTACCTTTATAGATGATCACACTTGTTTAATTTGGTTTTATTTATTAACAAAAATGTTAAAGGTAAAAGAGGTTTTTGTTCGGTTTTATCATATGATTGAGACTCAAATTTCAAATTAAAATTTGCGTTATTCACTCTAATAATAAAACCAAATATTTCAACGAACAATTAACCAATTTTTTGCAAGATAAGGGTATTTTTCATCAAGCTACATGTCATGACACTCCTCATCAAAATGTCATTTCTGAGCGAAAAAATAGACATTTACTTAAAGTTGCTCGTGCCCTTATGTTTCCTATGCATGTTCCAAAATATTTGTGGGCTGATGCAATCCTTACAACTGCATACTCGATCAATTGAACGCCGACTAAGGTTTTGAGTTTGAAACTCCTCTAAATCGCTTCAAAGAATTCTTTCCTACCGTCCAGTTGTTCTCAGATTTACCAATCAAATTATTTGGGTGTACTGCATATGTTCATACTCCTGTTCTTTCTCGAACTAAACTTGATCCTAAATTTGTTAAATGCATTTTTATTGGCCATGTCTCTTATAAGAAGGCTTACAAATGTTATGACCCTATTTTGGGAGTATGAATGTGTCTTCTTGGAAAATCAATATTTTTTTAGCCCAAATTCTCTTCAGGGGTTGACGTTTAACCTTGAAGATAATTTTTGGACACTTCACCTCTCCCAAACATAATTGGTTATGAAATTATGAGTAGTCCTTCATTTACAAAAATTGTCAACTATAATATCAACAATATTCTGTAGCTTCTTGTCTCCCTTTCATTACTTCTTCTGGGGGAGAAACACTACAAACTAATTTGACTAGTCGAAAACTTGAACTCCAATTTTATACTAGAAGAAACTTGACTTAAAGGGATCAAGAACAAACAATAATCTATCACAGGACCAATCTACTACTCCGATGAATGATTCTGAAGATCCAAGTAATAAACGTTGTACTTCTATTTCTCCAAGTTCTTCTTCTTGTAATACTTTAGCCGGTGTCTCTGATTTTGATAGTCCAATTGTCCATAGGAAAGGAACCCATAAATGTACCAATATCCCATTGCAAACTATCTTTCTTTTCATACATTGTCTGACTGTTATAAAACCTTCATATTGAAAATAACCCACCTGTTTGTTCCAAGGAATATACAGGAGGTTCTAAATGATTTGAATTGGAAATTGGCAGTGATGGAATAGATGAATGCTTGGAAACAAAATTGCACAGGGACATAGTTGAGCTACTAAAAGATAAGAAAGTAGTGGGATGCAAGGGAGTGTTCTCTATAAAATGTAAAGCTGATGGTAGTATTGAAAGGTACAAGGCTAGATTGGTTGCTAAGGGGTCCACTCAGACCTATGGAGTTGATTATGAAGAAAAATTTGCTCCAATTGCTAAAATTAATTATATCAAAATTCTGTGGTAGGTTGTAGTTAATTTTGATGGATTGGCCTCTTTATCAACTTGATGTTAGAAATACCTTTCTCAACGGGGATTTTGAAGAAGAGGTATTTATAGACTTGCCACTTGGTTTTGAGGTGGATCTTGAGATTAACAAAGTGTGCAAGTTAAAGAAATTATTATATGGCCTTAAACAGTCTCCTAGAGCTTGGTTTGAACGTTTTGAGATGGCAGTCATGAGCTATGGATTCAGTCAAAGTCAAGCCGATCATACACAGGTCCAAAAGTGGCATTCTTGTCAACGAAAGGAAGTATATTCTTGATCTAATGAAAGAGACAAGTTTACTTGGTTGCAAGATAGTAGAAACTCCCATTAATCAAAATTTGAAATTGGAAACTGCAATTGAGAAAGAGATTAAAAAAAAAAAAAAGAAAAGTACCAGTGGGGAGACTCATACATCTCTATCGCACGCGTCTTAATATCGCTTTTGCAATTAGTATGGAAAGTCAATTCATGCATGCTCCTAGGCCAATTCACTTTAATGCAGCTTATAGAATCTTGGGATATTTGAAAAGTACTCTAGGAAAAAGCATATTGTTTAAAAAACATGACCACCTACATGTTGAGGTTTACATTGATGCTGAGTGGGCAAGTAGTACAACTGATAGAAGATCCACTTTTGGTTATTGCTTCTTTGTTGGGGGAAATTTAGTTACTTGGCGAAGTAAGAAATAGAGTGTGGTCACAAGAAGTAGTGCTGAAGCAGAATTTAGGGCATTAGCCTATGGTATTTGTGAGGGCTATGGATGAGAAGACTATTAGAAGAATTGAGATTCTCTCAGAGGATGCTCATGCGCATTTATTGTGATAACAAGGTAGCAATTTCCATTGCCACAATCTAGCCCTTCATGATAGGACGGAACATATTGAAGTTGATCAACACTTCATAAAAGAGAAGATTGATGTGAGAGTAATATGCATTCCCTACCTTCCGACAATTGAGCAAATTGCAGATGTGTTAACTAAAGGTCTTCCAAAGTAGCAATTCAATAATTTGATTGACAAGCTGGCCATTAATGATATCTTTAAACTAGCTTGAGGGGGAGTGTTAATTATTTTTTTTAATTAATATTTTATTGTATTTATTGTGTTATATTTGCTGTATTTTTATTTTCCTTATGTGTAAAGGGTGTTTCTTTCCTTTAAGAAAACCTTTTCTTGCTAGGTGGAGTAGGAGAAAAATATTTTTCAGCATAGACCTTTTAGTCTTGTGACTATGAAACTGTCTTGGGATAATTTCAGATTCCCAAGGGGATTTTTAGCAGGGAGATAGATCTTAGATCAAGCCTTCATTCCAAACGAGTCCGTAGAGGAATATAGGACCTGTAAGCAGGAGAGGGTTACTTTTAGGATAGACTTTGAGAAAGCCTTGATTTGGTGGATTGGGATTTCTTGGATGATATCCTTGTGAAGGGGTTCAAGTGGAGATCGTAGATTTGGGGTTGTATTTAACTGGAGATTGTAGATTTGCGGTTGTATTAGGACAGTTAAGTACTCCATGCTCGTCAATGGCTAACTAGGAGAATGGTTTACGCTTCAAGAGGTCTCAAATAAGGTCTCAAATAAGGTGATCCTCAATCTCATTTTCTTTTCCTTTTGTCATAGGCATCCTTAACATAATTTTTTCAGCAAGAAACAGTTTTTCATTGATACAATGAAAAACAATCAATTTTGGATACAAACTCCCAAATGAGTGAAAATAAAGTAAAGAAAAAATACAAAATCAAGAGCTAACTTGACTCTAATACCAATTGTCATATTTGCACTCCTCGAGAAAGCATTTGAGAAAACATTTGTTGTAGTAATATGAAATCTCTGGTGAATTGAAATTAGGAACCCTTTGGGTATGTGAACCCCTAATTCTCAAACGCTAAAACACCAATATCGATTTGATTTCAACCCTAAGAATAGGAGTGGACATGAATTGCCTTAAGATCAAAGCTCTTGAGACAAAGGATAAGTTTTTTGGCCAAGATTCGAACACTCCACAAGATAGGATGATCAATCCTACTTGAATGTTCTTGGCATGCAACTTAAGACATGAATGGAAAAATTCGAGAAATTCTCCTAGGCAAATTTGGAAGAAGTACGAAGGTCAAAATTGATTCATCGTATCTATCCAATCAACCTAATCACAAGAATTTAGATAGTCACCCAATGAAACCCTAATGCCACATCAATGATCCTATCAAAATTTTAAAGTACCCCTACTTAATATGTGATAAAAACGATAAAATTGGAAAAATAAGAAAATTATATCAAAATTATTAAACAAAATATAAACAATAATTTGATGTCCTAAACGATTCATATCATGTAGGCTAGAAAACGTGCAAGGTAAACAGCATGACTTACTTACCATTCAACCAAGGAAGGAAGGAAGGAAGTATCTACAACTAGTCTTGCCCCTTAAAGTATTACAAGGATTAGTTGATGTGTCAACTTTGCATTACAAAGTGGCAAGGAATCACACACAAACAAAATGACAAGAAAAGTACAAGTCACACACTAACAAAATGACAAGAAAAGTATACTGACTTGCACAAAGAAATACATATAATGAAATCATGATATAAATGGGTTGTTATGGTCATGCTGCCAGGGCAACACGCCCTGGATAAGCATGACTATGACGCCCAGTGTTTTTACGCATTGTTGTCACATGCGTACCCAGCCCACGTGACATGCTTCAAGATTGTGGATTATTTTGTTCTTGGTCATGCTCCAAAAAATGAATATTTTCCATGGAATTTTTTTTTTCAATCATAGAAAGAAACCGCATTATTTTTTTCACTTTTCTTCTTAAAACTTGAGGGATGAGGTTTTTCTTTTTGAAGGGATAGTTTTTCTTTTTTCTTTTTCTTTTTTTTGCCCTAATACTTTTTAAAATTTTTTTTGGGTTATTCATATTAACCTTACAATCATTACATATCCTTTTTACTTTACTTTTCGAGTTTCAGTTTGCTTTTGATCCTCTATAGATAAAGAATTCCTCCTTTGCATCCTTACCTTTGGATTGATAATGAAGACCTTAATTTGATTCTGGGAGAATTCTCCCCGTTAATCCCTAGGCTACACTGGTTATAAAAGAATTACAGTGGAAGAGGTTTTTATTCTTGTTTTGGGTAAAACTTATAGAAACATAGCACATGCTAACTTTGAGTAAAATCATTATTGCTGATCGTGCTTGCTCTTTTTCCAGTTATTATGCTTTTTCTTAGCCTCTTTTCTTGCAAGTTAATCCGTTTTCCTCCATTTAATGTTTTTTATGCAGTATAATTGAAAAGGCTAGCAATGCATTAGAAGTTCTGAAGGAAGTTCTTGATGCTGTAGATCCTCGGCATCCTGAGGTATATTCTCTTGCCAATTTTGACTCTTTCTCTATATATATTGGTTGTAAATATGTTAATTAGGTGACTTATTTCTTATTCCAATTCTTTCTTTTTGTATATCGAGCCTCTCTCCTATAGAAGAAGGCTGTGCAATTTACTATTGAACTATTGGAATACAAGTATTTTATTCCATTACAATTACATGGCATTAGAGTAGGTAAGCCTAGCTGTCCTTAAAATCTATAAAATAAATCCTCTTCACCACTGCTAGATAAACCTTAATCACTAAGTTGTCGGAATTCTAGATGCTGATCCTAACTAGTGCAATCTACTTCTGGTCGAACTCACAAGTGAAGGTGTTAGTGTTCAAGTGGTCAACTATTTGCATTCAAGTGGTCATTTGTTGGAGTGTGTTTGTAAGAGAAAAGGCTTGTGAATGTCTTCATGATTGTTGCTTCACAAACCTTTTCCTTTGCCATCTGTGATCGTGCGTCGCTTCTGCTGCTACTCCATCGCAGCTTTGGTCGTGGACGTATTAGGTCCTTTTTTTATTTTTTATTGAAAGGAAATGTTTTTTCATTGATATAATGAAAAGAGTCTAATGCTCATACAAGGAAACATAGTAATCCAAGCAAATAGCAGGAGTACCCAATCATCTCAACTACCACCTGGGCGCTATCATCACATCTTGATGTTATTTACAAAAGAGAGAAATCAATGTTTAACATAAGTGGGAAAGCAAACAGCTTGTTATGATGATAGCGCCCAACTTAGGCATCTTTTTTGCACAGAGAAGCTTGAGAATGTCTTGGAAAGTGAACGCCAAGTGGATGAGTCAAGTCTAGCAGCTTTAGAACGATTTATCCATGATAAAGATTTTTCATGAAACATCCTTTGGTTCCTTTCGGACCAAATTCCAGCAAGCAAAGCCTTTACCGCATCTATCCATATGAGATAAGCTTATTTTTTCTACTTCGGACCAGCCAGGATTTGGATGACATTGAAAGAAGCGCTGAACACCTACTGCAAATGGAAGATGCTAAGGAGCTTCTGCCAGCATGCCAAAGAGTAGCTGCAACCAAAGAATAAGTGTTTAAGATCTTCACCTGCAGAAAGACAAAGTGAAAATTCAAGGGGATAAACTGTGCGTTGGCATTTTCTTTTGAAGAACTGAGGAGCAATTAAGCGTTCCACAAATCATAATCCAAACAAGAATGTTGGTTCTTTTTGGACTATTGGTCTTCACAAACTCTTATAAATAAGCGATCAATGGCCTTTGAAGCAACTAAGAACTTTGACAAGGATTTTGACTGAGAATCTTCCTAAAGAGTCTAAGGCCCAAATTCGGGTATCATCATGACCCTCCACCTTTTTTCCATTCAAGCACAGTAGGAGTTGAGAAAATTCCATAATTTCTGATTCTTTCAACAAACTTCAAAAAGCAATATTCCATGATCTAGTTTCCATGTTCCATTGATGGAAAAAAAAACAGACCCTTTGGGCTTAAGAGTAAGCCTAAATAATTGAGGGAAACGAAGACTTAGAGCATAGTTATCTAGCCACAAGTCTTGCCTGAAGGAGATTCTTTTGCCATTACCCAACTTGAAATGGTGAATGCTTCCACTTGCAACCAAGCTTTAGTAATGCTAATCCATGGGCTATGAAGACTTCAGCCAAATCTTCCAGACGTGTGCTAGCAGAATTGATCTTTGTCATGAATACTTTGGACCACTTTACACCATAAGGAATCAGATTCATAAAAGAATCTCCACCCCCATTTTGCCAAAAGTGCTAAATTCCTGTTTCTTAATCCACCCAACATGAGGCCACCATCCAAGGCTTTAGAAACCGTTGCCCATTTAACAAGGTGGTTGACTTTACTCCCTTTATGGCCTTCCCAAAAGAAATTCTTCATGATTATTTCAATGGATGAAACAACTTTTGAGGGCACTAGGAATAAAGACATTTAGTAATTGGAGAGGTTTTCTAAAACAACTTTGCACAAAGCTAATCTTCCACTGTGAGATAGATTAAAACACTCCCGTCAATCTAACTTTTTTTTGAATTTTGTCAATAACAAGCTGCCAAAAGCTAACTGGCTTTGGATAGGGAAGGTCGAGATAGAGAAAAGGAAGTCATTTAACCTTACAGTTCAAATGGGTGGAGGTGGCAGCAGCTTGTCATCATCAATATTTATGCCACATAGAGCTAATTTCTCTCAGTTTACTTTTTGGCCTGAGCACCACTCAAACTCTATGATCTTGATGAGTTCATTCAACATATTGTCATCTTATTTGCAGAAAATAAGAATATCATCAACAAGCTGAAGTATTGAAACGTGCACTTTATCCTGTCCCACTACAAAACATTCAAAAGCTCCCTTTTCATGTACAAGGCCAACTTTACTTACAAGAAGAAAAAGAAAAGGAGAGATCCGATCCCCTTGCCTTATTCCTGTAGATGCTTCAATTCTCCCCTTGGTCTGTCATTAATAAAAACAGAATATTTTGGATTTCTAATGCACCCATTGATCCAAGAGATCCATTTTGAGTTGAATCCTTTTATCATGAGTGCTTCCTCAAGAAAGTTTCAGTCCACTGTATCAAAAACTCTTTTAGGTCAAGTTTGAGAATCCACCCCTTCTTTTTCTTGGAATGATATTCTTCTACTATTTCATTAGCCACAAGCAGCATAGGCAGTAACCTGCCTTTCCCCAATGAAGGCACTTTGAGATGAAGAAATGATGTCTGGCATTATCTTCTTTAGTCTTTCTGCTAACACCTTCGTGATGATTTTATAATCGGATGTCTTGAGGTTGATGGGACGGAAATCTTTGATAAAGACTGTTGATTCTTTCTTCTGGATTAAGCAAATAAAGTTTTATTTGATGCACACATTCAATTTCCCATTCTTGTAAAATTCTGCAAATAAGTCATGAAAACCAGCCTTCAAAATCCTCCAAATTTTAAGGAAAAACTTTGTTGTAAACCTATCCGGACTGGATGCTTTTCCCAAGAGTTGTTATAGCTAGCAAGATTTCCATGTCTAAGAAGGGCGTAGACAACTTTGAATTCTGGGATCTTTTAGGAGAGGTCTTCTAGTGATGTTTGGTCTCTTATATTTTATCTTTCTCTCTAGGCTTTGGTTGCGAGGTCTTTTTGTAATTATTCTTGCTGCGTTATTTTACTATATTGGAGACCATGTTCTTTAGTTTGGCTCTCTTTTGTAGGTTTTATTTTTGTATGCCATTGTTTTCTTTCTTTCTTTCTTTCCTTTTTTCTCCATGAAAGATTTATAAAATCAATTGATATTTTCAATGAAAATAATGAAAGCTGTTAAAGTCGCCGACCCCAAAGCTTAAGCTAATGGGTAAATGCAAATTTAATATTATATCATTTAACACTCCACCTCACTTGTGGGATTGAAATATGAATACCTAACAAGTGGAAATGAATATTAATTAGGAAGGAAATAATAATGCAGGGCTTGAACACAAAACCTCCTGAACCAATCTGCTCTGATACCATGTTAAGTCGTTGATTGACCTAGAGGCTTAAGCTGATGGGTGAAGACAAATTTAATATTACATGATCTAATAAAAGTATTTAGGGAGTTGAGATTTCAAATATATGCGTTTAGATTTGAGATAAACATGTAATCTGGGGTAGGGAAAAACCAAATTGAGTTGTAGGCTCCATGGATTGTTGTAACTTTTAAAATAATTGTTGGCAACTAAACAGTGTGGTAAATTTTAATTGTCAATTAGAAAAAATTAGTTAAGGTGTTTGGTAAATTAATACTAAATTAGTGTAATTTAGCTATAGGAGCCAAAGTAGCTTATTATTTCAATTATTAACATAATGATAATTAACTTAAAATTTATTATAGTATTTTAATTTAAAATTTTGTATGATTTGGATTTCAATTAATTTTGGTTAATCTAGATTATTTGATGAAGGTTTAAGAAGAATGTCTATTTTCAAATTTAGAAAAATGAACCAAAATATTTACAAACATAGCAAAATTTTACTGTCTGTCTGCAATAGACCGCAATATACTACTATTTGTGTCACGATAGACATAGATAGTAGTCTATTGCGGTCTATCACAGATAAACTATGATATTTTGCTATTATTTGTAAACAATTTTAGCAGTTTTGTCATTTAAAATAATTTTCTTAGAAAAATAATTGTTATAAAAAATTGTCAATTAAATTTCGAAAATAGATTTCAGAAAATATATTAATATAGAATGATATTATTGTAATACATTTATTTAAATGGTTAAGAAGGCAACAAATTTTTTGAAAAGCTAAAGCTAAAAGTTTCTATTTAGACTTTTATACATTAATTAAAATGCAAAAGTGATTTTGCCAAATAAATAAATGAGTTACCAAACAAGATTTCCTCTTAATCACTTTTTATGATTGCAAATGCAATCCCAAACAGGTTGTAGTCTGGTTCACAACACTCATCTAATGAGAGAAGTTTTTTTCTTTTGGGGCTAAGTCACATAGAGAAGCATACCATTTTAACTGCTTTACTGCTATTTTCCAGGGGGCAAGAGATGAGTTTACCCTCGATCTAGTAGAACAGTGTTCGTTTCAAAAGCAGAAACTAATGCATCTCGTGTTGTCTTCCCGGTATGGTTCCATCCTTTTGCCTGTTTCTTCCACACTGCACCAGTAATATATTCCATTCAATGAATGGTTATTGCTTTATGAAACAATAACGTACTATGATGAAATAAATGAAAGGTCGACATGGAGCTAAAAATATTGTTGATATCGTAGTTGACAACTTTTGTAAATGAAAAACTGTGCAATAATGTTTTTGTTTTTGGAACAACTTTGCGTATAACTGAAAAAATCTCTTATATTGCTCACTCTATTGTAGATAGCTTTAAGGATGCTGGATTTGACACATCTCAAGATATCCTATAAATTAGTACATTCTTTTGAAAAAAAGTTGTTTAATTTATAAGAAATAAGCTAAATATATAGTGTTACTACCTTTTTCCAATTTCCTGACCTAAGAACTCCTCTGCTATGTGACTGTTGTTTTGAATTTCCCTTTTCTTTTTGTATATTGTGGTTGTTACTCTTGTTAGCCTGCGACAGATATCAACTATTAGTATTGCATGAGCAGCAATGGTATATTTTTTCATTTCTCTCAATAAAGTTGATTTTGTTTTAAAACAATAGTAATATGTGAATTTTTCTCTCCAAATTTCTTGTTTAATTGGAGGAATATTATTATTTTCTATTATTTTTGCCTATTCTTAGTTGTAATGCATGGCTCACTTGGGTTTTCTGGCTCTGCAATAGTCTCTCTTCTCTTCTCTTCATTTTATTAATGAAAAGTTATGTCTCATTTATAAAAAAAAAAAATAATAATAATCTACTTAATTGGCATACTTGCAAAACTTCAGTATCTTGTAATTCTATTGGTCTATCTTTCAGATTTCCGGTTGCTTTCACTGTGTTTCAGGGACGAGAAGATTGTCTGTCGTGCCATTGAATTGAATGAGAAGCTCCAAAAGGTCCTTGCAAGACATGATGCCTTCCTCTCGTGTCAGTTTATGTCGGCTCAAAATCAGTTCAATGGTGAAGAAGCCGGTATGTCTAGGTTGCCTGCCAATCATTATAACCAAGACGAAGGAGAAGATGAAGAAGAGGCCGAGCAACTTTTCCGAAGGTAATACATAAAATCCAATGTTGAGTCCAGTATGGCGCATGCAAGTATAAGCAAACTAAGTAGTAAGTGATATGGACAATGACAGGCTGCGAAAAGGAAAAGCTTGTGTAAGGCCTGAAGATGAAGAAGATTCTTCAGAGGAGCGACCGTCGTTGGGTTTGCTAGGATTGTCAATTCCAGTCGAACGAGCTAACCGTCCGATCATTCGACCTATCACTGAGAAGCTGTCAACAATATCGGTTATGCAGCATGGCGAGGGTGTTTCAATACCACCACCACCTGTAAAACATGCAGAAAGGGAGAAGTTCTTTAAGGATAAGAAGATGGATGTTGGAGTTGGGCATATGAGAGGCCTTTCTTTACACAGTCGTAATGCTAGCAGCTCTCGCAGTGGGAGCATAGATTTCAATGAGTCATGAAGGAATGGCGTGAAGAAGTGTCTGGGAGTGTGCGATTTTATTTATTTTCACTTCAACTCATTATTTGTAAAGTTGAGTCCTTTTTCTTCTTTTCTTTCTTGGTCTTCTTTCGTTTCGATGAGTTTGATGTCTTTAAATTAATGTGTAAGGGCCAGGGACTTCTGCATATATCCTTCATTCCATTCGTGTATAATTTTGTAATTTAAAGGTGGCTAACTATTTCAAGTTTGCATAAGGAGGAAAAAAAAAAGGGAAAATTGAAAGACATCTTTTTTTTTCTCTCACACCAAGGTTGGAAATATTGGTGTCAATTAAAATATCGAGGTCAATTTTGTGGAAATATCAACGGTGATGGAAATTTTAGAAAACTTTATGAAAATTGTTATAATTAGATAATAAAACTTTAATTGGGACTTAATTAGATTGTAATTCACCATTTTTTATCAAGTTTATAAAGTAAGACATTTAGATGTATTTTGTAAATGTCGGGTAGAAATTTAAACAAGAAATGGAAAAATAATTAAAAGATAATATTAAGTAATTGGTTACAAAATCAAAGGAGTTACGGAATATATTCATATAAATAATTATAAAATGTACACGTTTAATATAAAAAAAGACCTTGGAGTATCTATTTCTTCTTCGATTGTTGTATTTTTTCATAGATAATGTTATTTAGTTTTTCTTCTTCATTTAGTTGGAGTATAAATTTTGTCAAATTTAACTGTAACTGTTTGTTGTTGATAGAGAGTGATAGAACTTTATCTATGTTTATTATAGTGATAGAGTTTAATCATTTTGTCTATTATTGTCTTCTTCTTCACCTTTTTATTCTTCTTTCTTTTTCTTCTTTTTTTAGGATTTCTAGAATCTTAGCTTCTTCTTTTATGTTTTCCTTCTTCAATGGATTGAAATTTTGCTCATTTGTGCACATGAAACATATCTTTTCCTTTTTCTTTTGTATTTCTTTTTGTTCTTCTTCGATAGGAATTCAGCTGTGATCAGAATTTGGTTTCTTGAAATTCAAGTTAGAGAGATCATAATTTGGTTGATTTAGAATTGTGATAACAATTTAAACTGTCTATTCGTGATAACATTCTATCATTGTCTATCACAATTACAATCTATCCGCTTTGAATTTGAATTGGATAAACTGTGATAGAATCCTATCACTTTCTATTGATGATAGATAGTGATAGAGCTATTCTTCTTGTTTTTTTTTTTTTTTTTTTTTTTTTTTTTTTTTTTTTTT
>QLSR01000086.1:1187286-1219005 GCA_031780015.1 Citrullus colocynthis
TTTTTTTTTTTTTTTTGTTGTAGCTTGAGGACTCAATCGAAAATGAAAAGCAGGGATAGTTCTCTATGAATTTAGTACTGATAGACATTAATAGAGCTCCATCAATGTCTATGACTTATAGACAGTGACAGAATTACTCTGATAGAATGATAGATATGATATGTTAATTTGTAATATGAATTTATGGTTTGTTTTTCTATTTGTATAATGTGCTTATTCTTCTTCCTTCAATCAGTCTATTTTTCCTGCTTTAGATTTATTTGTACTGGTTTGTGTTTA
This sequence comes from Citrullus colocynthis, assembly GCA_031780015.1. NCBI lineage: Eukaryota > Viridiplantae > Streptophyta > Magnoliopsida > Cucurbitales > Cucurbitaceae > Citrullus > Citrullus colocynthis. Next base: position 1,187,566 of record QLSR01000086.1, read on the forward strand.
TCTTTGTAGAATGTGCTTGTTCTTCTTTTTTAATGGATTATATTTGTTTACAATTTGCTTCATGAAAAACTTATCTCTATTTATCAGTGATAGATAGAGATAGAATTCTATCACTTTCTATCGGTGATAGATAGATAGTGATAGTGTTCTATCATTGTTTATCCTCAATAGACAACAATAAAATTCTATCACTGTCTAGTAAGGATAGACAATGATACTGTTCTATCATTGTCTATCCTCAATAGACATTAATAGGATTCTATCATTGTCTATCTCAATAGACAGTGATAAAATGCTATCACTGTCTATCAGTGATAGAATCTACTAGCTACTGATACTAATTACTTTATTTATTTATATTATTAGGTTAATTCTGTTAGCAACATTGAATACAAAGTATTGGATGGTGATAAACAGTTCTTGGTGAAAATGGACTTGGGATCTTGTAGTTGTCGAATATGAGATTATGATGACATTCCATGTGATCATGGACTTGCTATTCTCTGGAGGCTTAATGTCAATAATTATTCTTATGTGTATATGTATTATTATTTAGCAACATTGTCATCAACCTATAAAGGTCGTGTTTGACCTATTGGAACTCATTCAGATTGGAGAGCTGTAGATGACTAGAGTAAAATATTACCTCCTATCGTTATGTCGAACGACCAAGAAAACAAAGGATCCTATCTATAGGTGAATCTAAAAGTTCATCAAGATGTAGCCGATGTAATTGGAAATGTCACAATTGAAGGACTTCCAAACTTAAGTCGATTAATCAATGATGTTTCAATCTTGTTTCTTGCTCTTCTTTACTTGTGATGTATTTGGAAGAGTAAATAACAAGCATGCAGAAGCAATTTAGATTTATAACACTCTAATTACATTAATTTTAAAAATTAAACATGCTTGTTCGTAAACCAAAAAATAGAGTTTCGAAACTTACATTGGTGTGCTCAAAATTGAAGCAATTCTTTTGTTGTTTTTTTTTTTTTTTTATCACAATCACTTCGTGGACCATTGCTAGAGTCTTCCCAACTAATCTCCCACCTTAGAATGGATTGTGCGGTCCAAAATTGTGATGAATTTGAAGAATATTGAAGAGTTTTGAGAGTTTAGAAGGGTTGAGAATTTTAGAGAATTTTTCCAGCAAAAACCACTTAATCTCTAGCCCTTTTTCATTCTTCTAATCCTCTGCATATAGAGGAAATCATACAAATCAAAAACATCTCCAATTGACTCCAAATTGATGATTAATTGGCTTCATAAGAAGAAACATAAGTGGGTTTATTCACCAAAACCCACTTATTTTGAATTTTCAATTAATGCGAATTTCTCAAGTTCAAATTTAATTGAATTTTTATTTTCAAAAATTAATTTTGAAATTAAAATTAATTTAAATAATTAATTTTAAATAAAATTAATTTTAATTTATTAATTAAACAATTTAATTAATTATTTTAATTTAATATTTAATATTAAATTAATATTTTTACAAATCCCGATTGCTTAAATATGATTCCCTATTCAAATATACAATATTTAAATCACATTTAAATATTTTCAACTCTCTATTGTTGTTTAATTCACAACTAACCAATTATAAATTGTATATAACTAACACTTACTCCTTTAAATCAAATTTGAATGATTCAAATTCTTTTACCACACTGTTCTAAGTTTAGTTCGATACGAGCTAGCAAGGGGACTTAATGGATCTACAGGTCATGAGCTCCAACGATATGAAATTAATCGGCTAAAACTCTTTAATCTAATTAATCAACATTCATTAACTACCGAAACATTCCGCTATAGTCGAATAGTTGCACTCTCCTCACTGTAGATATACTTATGTCCACTTAGTATAACCATAATTAGTAAGTCGATCCTTCACAAGTTGTTCGTAATTATAGCTAGGTTAAAATTATCGTTTTACCCCTATAATTATTTTTTGTTCCTTAAGTCCCATTAATCCTCTAATGAACAATTAGTTTGTGGTCCAACTACTAAAGCGAGTCTCTCTTAGACTAATGAGAGGGTAGGGCCCCTTGTTCAAAACCTAGAGTCAATACTTAAGAGAACAACTCTCTACTATCCCTAGAATTAGTTAGGAGTGAATTCTATCTTGCAAGCCTATGTCCCTAGCTATCTATCCAATCTTATCTCTAAAATGGTAGGCATATTGAGTCGGCTAACTCGAGCCACTCTCACCCATGCAGATCAAAGGACAATCCCAAATAAAGAGGAATTCATAGTTAGCTCAAGATCAAGATCGAATTACCTAGGTCATCATATTGAAATAATCAGTCTTAACCGTAAATGGCATTATAAAGTAAAAGTGATTATCTCATGGTTTGGTCTTACGCAAACTCATTGCATAGGATGTCCCCACTTCCATGTCTTTAAATGAACGATATAGGATCACATTGTCTGTATCAAATGCAAAATTGGTCACTCCCATATCTTATCCCTATACTATAGACCGTTTTGGCTTTTACTTAAACTTGATTCATTTTTATGTCTACACATAAAATATAAGTATTCATGCTAGCCAGAGGTTCTTAGTTTATTGGATTTGAAATTTTAAACGTAAATCACATATTCAATAACATCTATACTGAATAAACTTCAATGTCAACTTTCTTGACAATAAAATATGTTTATTGTTTACAAACCACGAGTTTTATGACATAAAACCCAATAGTATTCTTGTTTGTTGGTTATCAAAATTATTTTTTGATTTAACGCTTACCCTGCACAATAGCACGCCTCGCTCATCAGCATGCACGCCCGCATAGCCGGTGGCATGTCAGCCCACCCACTCGGAATCCAAAACACTCAAAATAACTTCAAATGAAAACTTACCTTCGATCACCAACAGGGCTCTCCTACACGCCTTCCTTCTTCAACCTTAGCCCAAACACAGTCGATAGCCTTCTAGACACTATCTTCACTTCCAACTGCCAAAAGTAATATTTCTAAAAGCCACAATTAAACTTTGCTTCCTCTTACAAACTTGTAGATAAATATCTTGGCTAGCTTACCTCAAAATGTTAGCCTCTAACTTCTTTTCTTCTGCCAGATATCACTAGATTCTTCTCACTCTGTTCCAGTTTGCTCGATAGCCTAAACAAGCTTGATTCTTTAGCGAATTTCAACCTCTTCCTCTCCAACTTTCCTTTCGGCAACCCTCTCTCTGAAACTAGACCCATTTTGGAGAATTTTGGTCAAAGAATTTCTCAGATAGCACAAGTAATTTACGGAAACCTCACTTCAATATTTGAACTACTATTTATAGACTTCACTGGAACTTCATGCAATTTGAGCTTGACACCTCCTGCTTACCAATGCCACACTTAACCATAATTTAACACCTCATTAGACTTAATTTATATTAAAATATCATACTTATCAATTTATGAAGAAATCACAAACGCATCTCCCAAAATTCGTCTCCTACACATGGTTGACAACACTTAGAGGTTCTTCCCCTCTCTCTTGGCTACTCCCTTGAGGTGTACGTAACCTTTAACTCACTGGTAGACGCCCGATATGTAGCAACTTCAAGCCGCACCTTCTTCTTATCAGCAACTTCAAGCCCACTTAGGATGCATCACCCATTCCTTACTAATAACCTTAAGTCAAGTTCAACCATATGCATCCTCCTACACTTCAAGCTAGTCACTGGCCCGCATCATTCCTTTGTCATCCATACCAATGACGCATCATCCCCTCTTACAAGCCATCAAAGACGCATCATACCTTCTTGCTCAACACACATCAGGATGCATCATTTTCTTGCCAACGGCCACAAATCTATTCATCTTGCCTTAAAGACATTTCTTCCCACATCCTCCATGAAATTTTGGCTCGGCTACACCCTTCGCCCATAGGTGAAGCAAAGAAATAAGATTACCTTACCCAGTTGTGAGTTAAGCGATTGCCGCCATTCCAGAGCAGGTACATTATAAAGAAAGAAGATAGATTCCCCTCCCGAAGATCAGTCGGCTATCCAGTTTTCGTCCCTGGTTGAAAAATGAAAATACAATCCTTTGGTACACAACTGTTAAAAAAAAAACCTCCCTTGGGACAGAAGAACGGGAAAGACGAATTCGATTCTGTTCTATCAATAAAGGCATTTTTTTTTTACTACCTTTGATACGTGGGCGATCAAGTCAGATGCTTGCTTCCTTCTGTTGACTCTGGGAAAGATTTGGCCACATTTTCATTCAACTTGTTCCTTTCAACGTCAGCCATATTCCTCATGAGCTCACACACACGCAAGCCGCCTACTCAATGACACTCGACCACTTTTCATCAAGCTAAACACCTTATCTCCACAGCTAATTCACCTCTTAAGCTTTTCATAGGACACTCTTTTTCCACACACCATTAAGCCTAAACCATGAAATTTTCCCCAAGTCCACAATAAGCCTTTCTTGAGCCAGCCATTTCCACGCCTCTTCAAGCATGAATTTTGGGAAACTTCCTAAGTCCACCACTTCTAGCAACTTACTTAGTTTGGTACTAAAAGATTGAAAGTAGGGTTTACAATTTACCACCTCCTTAAAAGAATTTCATCCTCGAAATTTAGTAGGCTCTAGTTTCACAAAAACAAGTGTGAACCCTTCTTGATCATTTACTTCTTGGACTCCCAAGTAGCTAATCTAATACTATAACTTCTCCAACTAATCAATTGATCCGGCTCTTCATCATAACTTAAATCTTTTCCAACTCCACTGGTTTGCACTTCACATTCATGGGTAGGATCATAGACATGCTTCCTCAATACTTATAACATGAAACGAAGTATAGATCTTAAACATCTTTGTATGTAAAGCTAACTTAAACATCTTCTAGGGTCCATTTACCTCAGCATTACTTTCCCTTTTCTCTCAAACTTTGAAACTCTTTTTCCTATGGTGACAACTTTAAGAAAACTTAATCATCAACCTCGAATTAATACTCTTCTCTTGTTGTTTGCATACTCTTATGTCTAACTCGTGCTGTTTTAGGTTTTCCTTAATCATCTTCACTTCCTCAATTGCAACTTGCACTATCTCTGGCCTAATTAACTTTTTTTCTTCTCCTTCACTCCAACATACCGGAGTTCTGCACAGTTTACTATACAATGCTTTGTACTAAGCTATACCTATGCTCACCTGGTAGCTATTATCATAAACCAATTCCATTAATGACAAATACTTCTCTCGGCTACCTTTGAACTATAATGCATAAGCTCGAAGAACCTAAGAGATTTAGGACATCAGTCCCAACAATAGTATATCTAAATACATAATATTAATTGTATCATATACAATTAACATGGGTTCCCAATTTAAACATTTCAAATCTTTCAAAATTCTTGATACTTGTTTTACCTATTGTGAGTTAGCAGAGGAACCTAATGGACCTATAGATTATAAGCTCCAGTGATCCGAGATTAATTAATTAAGCTCTTTAATTAAGTTAATCAACATTCATTAACTATCACTTCACTAAAGACTAGTAGTTGCACACTTATGTACTGTAGAATGTGTTGCGTGAAGGAATTGAATTCCTCAGTGGAAGCGTGTGAATGCATGTGTCTTTGAAATTACGTTTTGAATTTATAGAACATACAGAAAAATTTAAACATATTTTAATTAAGCATGTTTTACTGTAAAGAAATTCAAGGAGAAAGAAAATACCTTTGAAGACAACTCTTCAATCTTCTTCAATTCTTCACTGCGTCTATGATCTCTTCAATTATGAACAGGACACCACCACCAAGATCTTCCCCACTGTTATCCGGTAAGGACTAAGTTTATGGGAACCTCTTTTTGGAAGACAAGGGAAGAGTTTTTCAACTTTTTACAGAGAAACTCTTTTTCTACAATTTGTGGGAGTGATGAGAGATTGAGAGAGAACGAAATTGTTGATTGATAAAAAAAAAAAAAAAAAAAAAAAAAATCTCATGACTCCAAAAAATGCTAAAGAGGGAGGAAGTTAATTGTGGATTAGCCTTCCTTTAACCATCCTTAACTCCCCTTAACCATGGGCAGTTAAAATTTAACTAAAGTTAAATTAAATCAAATTTAATTTAATTTAATTTAATTAGTATTAATTAATATAAATTAATTAAAATATCATATCTTAATTAATATTACATGTTAATCATATTCGAATGTATTTTCCTCTAATAACCTATAGTTTAAATATGAATCTCATTCATATTATTTAATATTTGAATCTTATTCAAATATATTGTTCTTTCATATTATATAGTTTATATTTGAATCTAATTAAAAATTAACTTTATAATATAATGTAGCTATATATGTTATATTAATTGTATCATATACAATTAATATATAATTCCCTCATTATATGAATCTTATTCATCTTAATTTAATATTTGAATCTTATTTAAACATTAATACTCTCGTAATATATAGTTTAATTTTGAATCTAATTCAAAAGTAACTTTATATTATAATGTATCTCTATACATTATATTAATTGTATCATATACAATCCTTATAATATGAACAATTCAAACTCTTCCAAAGCTAAATATTCCTTGTTTTACCTTTAGTGAGCTAGCAGGGGGACCTAATGGACTTATAGATTAAAAGCTCCAATAATACAAGATTAATTAATTGTAGGGCACTCCACTAAAAACTCACAGTTGCACCTTTCGTACTGTAGATATATTTCTGTGTCCACAGATATAACCAATCAACAGTGAGTCGACCCTTCACGAATTGCTCATAATTACAACTGGGTTAAATTACTATTTTTTACCTCTGTAATTACATCTAACTCCTTAAGTCTCACTAATCCTCTAATGAACAACTTGTTTATTAAGGTCTTACCATAAACAAACCCTTTCGGGTCAGTGAAAGGGAGGGACCCCATTCTTTAAGACCCGGAATCAGCACTTAAGGGAGCAATTCATCTACTTACCCTAAAGGCAAGAAGGAACGAATTCATCTTGTGTAGTTATGTTCCTAGCTCCCTACTTGGACAAATCCCCAAAATGGTAGACATATTGAGTCGGCGAATCTAGTCACTATCACCCATACAGATCAAAGGATTGCTCTCATAGGCAGGAGTTCATAATTCACTCAGGATTAAGGTCGAGTTACCTATGGTAGTCATATGAAATGTTAATCTCTTCAAGTAACAGTGTTATAAAGAGAAACTAACCATTTTGCAGTCTGGTTTTATACAAACTCTTTGTACAGGATACCCCCCTTGTATGTCTCTACATCAATGATTAGGATCAAATCATTTGTAACACTTTACAACTTTTGTAACAATTACAAAGTGGGTCGTATCCATCGTGTCACCAGGATAAGGCACCCAACATTATCCTTATACTACAGACAATTTAGGTTACTATTCAAACATGATCCACCTGTATGTCAACCACATACATGTTTAAGTAAACATGGAATAACCTTGGATCTTTTTTTAATGGATAATTGCATATATAAAATAATCAACCATTATTTTAAATAACATATTAATTACGAGGCTTTAGGGCATACATCCCAACAATCTCCCACTTGCACTAAAACCGGTGAGACATGTATCCTAGGGCATACTCTACACCCAACATGCTCGCCCACTTGCCTTAGTGCACTAGAGACATGTCTCATAGTCCTAAACATTCTAGGAGATCCTCGCACACTTTAGTCTAGAGAATCATATTATATAATTCAAACTGTTATGTCAGCAACTACCATATGGTCACCACCATGATGTTTCTCTTAATCTGCTTTTATTCCTACAACTTGGTGTTTAAAAATATCCTCATACTTAGTCCTTGCACCACACTATCTCATAAAGTGGATAGACAACTTCATATATGAAACAACTTTCAAATATGAAGAATATCCCATGGCTATGCAAATTATTGTTTCACAAGTAAAAATATTGCCTTATAGTCCAATTTACACCACTTAGGATAAACACATGGATTTCTCTAAATCATGTATGGGACAGTGTATCTCGTGAAAGATCAAATCTTAAACTTTATACACCAACGTCTCATTATTCATAAATTTTAATTTTAAAACTCAATGATCATACCATTGATTTAACCGATATAACTAACCAATTGTATATTAAATGTTAATTAAGTCTCATATAAGAATTACATCCCCTCAACACTTGAGGTGTCTCAAGAAACTTTTCCTTAGACATATCAACTTCACTTTAGAATGATACACTACCATTTCATCTAAAGTTATTGCATCAAATCAACAACTTTGGAAATGTAAGATGCATAAAACAAAATCAACATCGTGTTCTCAACATCTCTATGTGGACATTTAATATACAAAATCACTTCAAATCAACTATTTGAAATTGTTTAAATAGTCTAACTTTCATACTAATTTTTACTTCATTCATATTGAGTAAATATCAATATAAAACAGATAAATACCCACTTTTCATTTTCTTGTTTGTACAATAACATTGTCATTGTTCAAAGTCATGAGTTATGATACTGTATAAAACCCTTATGCTCAAAGATCCTAATTGTGAAATTCATTTCTTAAATGAACATCACAATTTCGCAAACCTTTTGCAATTCAATCTTTGGTAATTGATTTGTGTAGATGCATTAAACTTCTTTTGATAAAAGAATTAATTCATTTTTACATTTCTCATATACAACAATGAATCAAATAATGCATAAAGACTATTAAAGCAACAAGTGAGAAAATTGACTCACAGTATAATTTTCTTACCAGTTGTGGCGCTGGTTTTCATCGTTTGCCAAGAGTTTCATTTTGAAGATCTGTATCTTCAAATTCTACACTTTTATGTTTCCATTTGTGTAGATCCATTCATATCCTATGGGTTTTACCCCATTAAGAAAATCTACAAAAAAAAAAAAAAGAAAGAAAAAAACAAACTAAGATTAAGTACACATACTTATTCTCAAGTTTCAAGACTTTGACCTAATATCTTTTTTCAACACCCTTCAATTCTTGTCATCTAATATGACAACTCTGTCTTCTAGTAAGTCACAGTAAAGGTTGAGTCATCTCATAACTCTCCCACTACTTTTGAGGTTTGTAAGTATTCATCTTGTCATCAAATATGACAATGTAGATTTCAAGCAAGTCTTATAAAGGTTGAGTTATCTTCATAACTCTCCCACTATGATGAAAACTTATTTGGTTGATAATTAGAAACCATTTGACATTCAAATGCGAATAAATGGTTAACAACACTTGTTAACTATAAGTGGTTTTACTTGGAACTAGTTTATCAACACAACTTAACTTTTTTACAAGTTCGTAGCCTTTCATTTAACATTTCTAATAAAACCAATATTTGTCACACAAATTGTGATACTCCAATCTTTGACCTAGTTGCTTAAGACATATAAAGAAAGAGAACTAGGATAAAGGGTGTAAAATTTGGATCACAAGCCTGTGGAGTTTAGAAAAATTTTGAGTTAGAAAAAACTGGGCTTGTGGAGTTAGCCAAATTTTTGCCAAATTTATAAGCACCATGCGTTGGGATGTAGGAAGGAAGAAAATAATTTTGTGCCACTTGAGTTTTGAGTTAAGAATGAACCATAGGTGAGTTTGGAAGAAAACAACGTTAAGCAATTTTCGAGTTTTGAACCACAAGGTGGTCAATGTGCTAAGAAATTTTTCTAAGTGTTACAATTATGCTAGGAGAACTCAACTATGCTATGAGGAAGGCTAGCTTGGACGCATAGCTTAAGGAAAAGAGAGGAAATTTCACTAAGTGTTAAAGAAGGAAGAGTTGGAAGCATAGTTGGAAACTAGTTGTAAGTTGGACACATCCTTGGGAGGAACACTACCATGTTGGACGCATGGATGGTGAAGTGTGGATACATGGTACCCTAATTTGGAAGAAAATTGGTTAATTGTTGAAGTGTTGAAAGGAAAACCTAGGTCTTGGGAAAGATGATTAATCGCATAAAGCAAAGTTAAAGGAAAAACACCATCCTACCTAGGGTAAACGCATAGGCTCTTCTCCAAGGGGATTTTGGTTAAGCCTTGAATGATTTGGAGAGTTTTGAACCACAAGGTGGTCAATGTGCTAAGAAATTTTTCTAAGTGTTACAATTTTCGATTTTGGTTAAGGGAGGAAAATAAGGGTGGACGCATAGTTGGTGCATTGATTGGAAAATGACTAAGTATAGAAGGCATAGAAGAGGAAAATTGGAAGCATAGCCTTGGGAGATACCCTGTGGATGCATGAGTGAGCTACCAAGAAGTCCATAAGGCTATAAAAGAAGTCTTGGACGCATGAATTGAGATGGTGGATGCATACCAAGGGTTTTGCACACATAGTTGAGCTTGTGAGTAGAAATTTGACTAAGTATGGGAACCCCAAGTTTTGGTGGACGCATACCCTTAAAAGGGGGAGATTTTGGCTAAGTGTTGGACTCGAAGAAAGGACACATAGAAAAGGGTTGGAAATGAAATTTGGCTAAGTATAGAAAGACCGGGAGAAGGAAAGAGAGCAAAAGAAGCCAAACCCTAAGAGACAACACCATGAACGCATGATGTGAGGAAGTTGAACGCATGGTCCTATCCAGGGACAAGGTTGGATGCATGGTTGGACTTTGGGTGCTAGGTGGCTTCATTTGGACATAACATTTCATAAGTAGAAGGTATCAAGATGCATGACAAGTTAACATGCAAAGAAGCAAGTGTGTGTTTGCATGTTGAGTTTGCATGCATGAAGACAAGTAGAAGCTTAAGTGTCAAGCTATCGAGGAAGGTTGGATGACAAAACTTGTCGTCCAACTCCTATAAATAGGACCTAGGGGAAAGAAGAAGCCACACACTACCAAAAGATCTGAGATTTCCTTGTGGGAGTAGAGAGAAAGAAGGTTGGAGAGTTGAGGAAGGGAAACCCTATGTCCAAGGGATCTACCTTGCATCCAGAAGGGTGTTTTTCTGCTGTCAAAGAGCTACTCTGCATCCAAACCACCAATGCCTGTGTCTAGAGTCACAGCTTTGCGTCCAACCAAGTTGTCTGAGGAAGAAAATAGTTGCTTTGCGTCCATAGTACATTGCCCTGCGTCCAAGAAGAGTTTTTCTGGTGTTCAAGAACTGTTTTAGGGTTCCAGGTTTCCCGGTTGCTCTTTCTTTAATTCCAGAAGCTCTAGAGAAGCTAGGAGGTGGGGACACCATAATAGGAGGAAGGAAACCCTAAAGTTTGGAAGCTACATCTAAGGTGAGTGGTTGATTTCTTTCCGCGAGAGAACTAAATTATAATATTTATGAATAATTGATGATAGCACAAGCTTATATTTAAACATGATGTGATATTATTATACGTGCTATGGTGAGGTATCAGATAATATGTTGAATATGATAGCATGAGATTATATGCATGCTAAAAGATAATATATTGCATATTGAGCTTGTTGAATATTAGGTCATACTTTCCAATGCTCGAGGGTTGCTCGAAGGCATGGAGGAACAGGATATTTCAATGCCGAGGGACTTTTGAGAAGGCATTGATGACGGTCAAGACTAGTATCAGGATTCGTTACCGCATAGAATGGTCAGAGGGTCGAAAGGACCTAGTTTCAGAGCCTGTATAGAGGATTTCCTCGTGGGATGGTCAGGGGACCACTAGAGCCTAGTTTATGAGCCTACGAGAAGTACCCGAGGGGATGTTAAGGGGCCGACGGGTAAGACTATGTACACATAGGAGAAACATAAGGACGGATACAGGAATGATGAGAATAGTTGAGCCAGGTGAGCCAACAGAGAAAAACCAATTAGATTGTTGAACTTTAGGAGCCAGCAGGATAAACAAAGGAGTTCTTGTGCCGGAAGTGCCAGTAGGAAAAGATGTTTCTGATAATAACCCTACGGGGGAAGTTTAAGCATGAACTCAATATGGTTATAATTGTACTTGCTATCGTTTTCTATCGCAATATTTATTGTATGTGTGAAGGGATGTTTGAACCCTAGTTTACTCGATCACTCACTAGGCTTCGTAGAAGCTCATTCTTTTCTCATGTTTTTCTTTTCAAGTAGCAGCCGAGTTCCCATTGTTGAGCGAAGTCAAGGTCTGCCGAGATATCATGTGCTTTTGGTTATAAGCATAAGAATTTTTATAATATTAGTTAAGGTCTGTCGAGAAATTATGTGTACTTAGCCGTAGGCAGTAGTCTAAAAGAGGAATTAGAATCATGTTTTCTATAAATAAATTTGTTGAATAGTTGTAATAATAATATATGCATTTGACTAAGACTTAGTTAGTTTTGCCTGTACAAGTTGCATATGATATGTCACACCCCCTCCTCGGTACCCTCTTACCCTAAGAGAAAGTGTGAGAACAACAGACACTGACCCTCTTTCGGCATCCGCTGTCAACCTTATACCTTGACCAAACACCTAATAAGCAGATATACAATAATTGAACATCAAACTTCAATCAGGGTTAACTATCATAAAAACATTGATTTACATTCAAACCCTTTTAATTACATAAGTTCACTAACCACCGCCCTTAACCCTCTATATGTACAACACAGGTTTAAGATCAAATATTTACAATGCTCAAAATTTTTGACACTAATGGTGGGCTCAGACGAGTTGCTGTGTAGGCTAAGCACCCCGGCTCGCTCGCTACCTGAAAAACAGAAAAACAAGGAAAACATGAGCTAGGTTGTCCAGTGAGTGACATATTTAGTAAAAACCTTCCTTTAACTCGGAAACCAATCAAAATCGTAATCAATTTATGACAATAAGTAAATAACATCATTTCATTCCCATATCCAAGCAAAACATGCTCAAGTAGTGTTGTCATACCATATATGCTCATTTCGGAAAAAGAAACATGAAAAATTCACTTTATTTCAAAAACACTTTCCTTAGATAAGGTGGAGCGCAGCTCAATGCTACTCAATGTCGAAAACATCCTTAGTTGAGGCGGAGTAATCTTGACACACCCAACGTCGAATATCCTTAGTTGTGTGGAGTAATCTCAACACAATAGCATCTATCATACCTCTATGTGCACATAGATATCATATCCTGGGTTACCCGAATACCTTCTCAAGTCCTTCAGTACCGGGTCCCATATACGAGATTTAGGTCACCCCCATGCCTTCTCCGAGTCCTTTAGCATTAGGAGTTATCTTTATACTCAGGTTACCCACATGCCTTCTCCGAGTCCTTCGGCATTGGGAACCATTTTTTTATCCTGACTACCTACATGCCTTCTCCGAGTCTTTCAATATTGGGAGCCTTTTCAAAAACATAATTCAAAAGCAACATGCTTTGAAAATAACATAATAAAAATTTACAAGTTTATAATATCTCAAACTTTTACAAATTCCTTAACAATCATCATGCTTTCATAAAATCATAGAGTAATAAATAGTATGCCTTTTGTAAAACTCGGTTAACAACTAGCATGCTTCCAATATTTCAATGCAAACCATAATATACATTTACATGGAAATACATGTTTCCTTCAAGTAAATAGTCATCATAGCACATTTAAAACCCGTGAAAAGCATAAACATAAGAACATATTTCCAAGCAACTGTAAATAGCATGAAAACTTTGTATAAAGTATGCTTATTTTGAATAAAATTGCCACTCACTACTTGTCCCGGGCCCTTAAAGGGTTATGCTTCTTTCCTAGCTCCTCTCGATCTGAAATGGTTTAATTTCCTTTGTTAGATTCCTTAGAATTTCCGTTAAAGTGTAGCAAATATGTCTTAAGCGTTAAGATAAAGCTCACTAGCCAGACCAACTACTAACAAAATTATAGAACTAGTGAGACTTGTACAAACCAGCAAGATTTACTCTAGCGAGACTAACGAGACTAAGTAAAAATCAGAGAGATATGCACTAGCGAGACTAAGCAAAAATCAGCAAGACTTACTTGACCAGCGAGAGTAGCAACACCAATGAGACTAGCGAGATTAGCGAGACAAAAATCGATTAGCGACACCTAACGAGACTGATCTTGCTGCTCACCCTCACGCTCTTCAGTGTCGCTGATTTTCCAATGAAACCTGTTTCACTCTACTAATCTCTTCGCTTTTATCTTCACTTCTATCTGTTAAAAGTTATATTTTCAGCCCGAATTAGAACTTCTTCCCTTCTACAAACTTGTAAAGAAATTTGTTTTCTAGCTTACCACAAAATTCTAGAACTTCTCTTCGTTTGTTCGATAATCCAAATTTACTTCGCCCTGCTCCAGATCACTAAAAAATCCGTATCAGTCACTTCCACTTAAATTTGAACCTGTTTCTCTTCATATTCAACTCAACCATCCTTCATAAAAGTTGTTAAGAATTGAGTTAACTTACTAATCTCAAATTTTTAGCTACAAACTTGGTTCCTTCAGCTCGTTATTCACAAAACACCAGACTTTTCTCAAACTGCACGACACCAGACCAACCTTCAATTTCAGCTTCAATTGCACCACGAATTCGACTAGAAATCTATTCCAATTTGCCATAGACTCCTTCTTCTTCCTCCCTTCAACATTCAGCTACAAGTTTGGGTCGGGTGAAGCTTTTGAAAATGGAAAAATGATTGAAAATCTTAGCCTATACACATATCATTTAGCTGCCAACTTATGGAAAGGTCAAATATCACATGCTTGATTGAAATCCTAAATCATGACCACAAGCAGGCTAGCACATTCGTCATTGATTAGTTGATCAAGGACAAGTTTGGCGTTGATATATGACATCAGTATGATGTTAACATTAGTTACGACAAGGCATGGCATGCGAGAGAAACTACTTTTGCTCTTGCAAGGGGTGCGCTAGAGGAATCATATGGAGTACTGCATGCTTATGGAGAGTCTTTAAAGATGGAAAATCCTGGAACCGTATTTGAGATTGAGCTTAAAGAACCACAATACTTCAAATACATGTTTATGGCATTAGGTCCAAGCTTAAGAGGTTCCAAGAGTTTTCGACTTGTCATAATCGTGGATGGTACTCATCTAAAGGGTAAGTGCAAGGGGACAATGTTCGTTGTTATTGCCATGGATGGCAATAACCAACTGTACTCATTGACATATGCAATTGTTGACAGTAAAAATGACCGAGCGTGTAAATGGTTTATGACTTACCTAAAAGCAATGATTGGAGAATGCCCCAACCACATGTTTGTCTCAGACCGTGAACAGAGTATAACCAATGTCGTTGATGTTGTATTCCCCACCGCCTACCACTAACTTTGTACTTACCATTTGAAAAGGAACATAGAAAAATACTTCAAAGACAAGTCTGTGAGAAAATTGTTTAACAATGCATGTAGAGCTTACCGAGAATCAAAATTCAAACGCTATTGGGGTCAACTAGTGAACGTCAACAACAGTTCCCCAGCGAAATATTTGGAGGATACTAGTGTTGAGCAATGGGCACGATGTTACCAGTATCGCAACCGATATGATAACATGACCAATAATAGTGCGAAATGCTTCAATTCTCTTATGAAGTCTTGCCAATAACTTCATTGCTAGAATTTATAAGAGGTTTACTCCAACAGTGGTTTTACGATCGACGAAATCTTTGGTCCGCTAGTACATCAATGCATTGTAAGTATGCAAAGGAAATAATGGGAAAAGAGTGTGAGATAGTTAGGCGATACTGAGTAAATCCAATTGATTGTTATAGATTCCATGTCAAGGACGGTGGATTAGACGGTATCGTCAGTTTTAACACTCGGGAATGTAGTTGCATGCAGTTTCAATGCTTGGATATTTTTTGTTCACACGCTACTGCTGTTGCTAGGGAGTGCAACATTAACCCTTTTCACTTTATGTAGCAGACTGTATAGTGTTGAGTTTTTGGTGATAGCGTATGCGGAGTCAATTAATTTGGTTGGTCATATATTCGAATGGAAAAAACCACCAAGATATATAGAGATGAAAATATTCCTACCTAGAAGGGTTGTACAAGTTGGTAGATGAAAAGTCAACAGAATACCATCTGCCGAAAAAACATGTTAGATTAAAGAAATGTGGCCGGTGTGACAACCCCAAACATAATCAACGAACACTCAACACGTCCCTGGGCAAAAAATGAGCACAACGGGATAATGAGACGACACAGAAATAGATAATGTGTAACATGTGTTCTTTACTTAGTTCACTCACTGTCATATACTCATATACTCATTACATGTGTACATTTTGTAATGTCAGTTTACTTAGTTTACCTACTATAATGGCGGGGACAAGAGTGGCGATGTGGGTCAGTTCCCCCCACGAGGGCGGACCCCCCCCCCCGGTTGCTAACCCTAATAGGGAGTGGGGTGGTGGTCTCCATCAACTTTGGCTCCGTGTGGTATGTTTGGTGAAATCCATAGCATTACCTTACACAATTAAATAATTAAGTTAGCTAGAAAACAACACTTACGAAAATAAAGCGAAACATACATATTAACCAAACATACTTGATAGAAAGACCTAACTAAGTTGGTCATTGCCTGTATGCCAGCCATCATCTCACTCATGTCAGATCTCATCTGTCTCAGGTCTGACTGCACATCATCCAGTTTCTACTTTACCGTAGAGACCCTAAGGTCTATCTCGTATAGGGTGCTACGAATGCCCCCACCCCTCGCGGCCACTCATGGCAAGGTGACACTCGTCCCCCAATAGCAGGCTCATGAGTCGCGCTCTTAGGAGCATGAGTAATGGAAGGCTTGTGAGTCTCGGGCATCTGGTGATTGTGTGGCTCATGCTCGTGAGGCTCAGGACCGTGACTCTGATAGTCACCGGATGTGCTCAGCTAATCGTCGTCGATGTCAGGTGATGTGCTCGGCTCAGCATTAGTGGGCTCGTATAGGGGTCATTCCTCCACCCTCATGTCCCTCTACTGCCTCTCTCTCTCGGACATGACCAATGTCGGTGTGATCGTGGTCCGCACAAAACAAAAAAGGTCAATACGTGTTCTAACCTCATTGGAGTAAGAAAGAAACCATTAATTGAACAGACTAACCTCACTAAAGTCAAAAGCATCCCGCTGCATTATTCTTGTGGGCAATGAGTGTAAGCCCTACTTTTATCTTTGGAAGATGGCAAGCAAGTAGGCGGGTAGTTGAGAGGAAAGTGGTTGAGAGCCTTTGGCATGGGTGGTGTGTGTGGCCGGCAAGAAGGTGGCTAGGTTGAAAACCTTAGGTAGCCGAGCCCCAAGTGAATGTGTGATGTGTTGGCTTAGTGACATGAGTGTAAGCATGGGTGGTGGTTGATGTGTTGCTTGTTGGGCAAGTGGGCTAGGCGCACAACAAGTTTTGCGTTGGTTGAGGTTAGTGAGGGGATGCGTTGGGGAGCTATGCGTCTAAGAGGGCCTATGAGGCTAACGCATGGTGCTATATGTTCAAGTCAGCCAAGGGGGCTACGTGCATAGGTAACCGAGAATGGTAGCCAACTAACCTCAAAATGGTGCGTAGAGGAGGTCTTGCACAAGGATGCGTCCACCATTCCTTCTTGATTAAGCAAAGCCTAAACTTAAGTGTTAAGAAAGTCAAATTAAGTGTCAAGTTGAGGTTAAGTGTGGCATGGGCATGCATGCAATCATGAGGCGGCGAGCTAGAAGTTTGCATGCAATCATGAGGTCTGCCGGAAGGAAACTCCATGAGGAAGAACTCGGATTTTATCAAAAACTCGAGCTTACTTTGGCTATTGGGTAAACTGGAGCAGATTGGGACGATTTGAATATATCTGGCAATAGAAAAAGAATTAGAAGTTGTAATTTTGAGGTAATCTAGCCAAGACGTTTATCTACAAGTTTGTAACAGAAAGGAAACTCTAATTCTTGTTAGAAATATTACTTTTGACAGCTAGAAGTAAAGGTAGGGTATTCAAGACTGTCGGGTAAGCTTTGGTGTGGTTGTGCGTGCAGTAGGCTTGGGCAATGGCTGGAGTTGAGAATTTAATTGAGGTTATTTTGACAAGTTCTGGACGCCTAGGAGGCAGGCCAATACGCCAATGTTGTGTTGAGATCACTCCACACAGCTAAGGTTATTCGATGTTGGGTATGATGAGATTATTCCATCCCATCTAAGGTTATTTTTGACATTGGTCATGTTAAGATTACTCCACCCTAGCTAAGGTTGTTTTCGACGTCGGGCGTGTGGAGATCAACCCATCCTGACTAAGGTACTTTTTGACATTGGGCGTCTTGTGATCACTCCAGAAAGAAATGAAGTTTTTTGAAACATCGGAAAGATCCATTTTGTCATTTATATGAATAAATTAGTCTAATTCTAATTAGTAAGAGCTCAAGGGAACCTATCCCCTCTTTTTTTCTGATAGCAAAAATGTGTTCCTCGTCATTAATATGTTTGCTCGCGGTAATTGTGACCTCTGGGAGAATCGATGACTGCATCAAAGATGCACTTGCTAGTACTCGACCCAGACTCCTACGGGAGGCAGCATTGGGAAATTTTTCTCAATGGGCGAAAGCCTGACGGAGCAATGCCGCGTGGAGGTGGAAGGCCTACCGGTCGTGAACTTCTTTTCCTGGAGAAGTGGTTTTGAATTCAAATGACATTTGAAATTCTTATTATTTTTCTGATTTTTGGTTATTTTTATTTTAGGTTTTTTAGTTATTTACTCTTTTCTTTTTTTACTATGTTATTTGAATGTTTGTCTATTTAAGATTGCAGACATTTCTAGAACACCTCTAACAGAGGGACAAATAGTCAATTTTGAAAGAACTTATTGTCAACCTCTTTCAGATATGAATCTATTTGATTCAGAGGGGAATAACTTGCATCAGTATCTCAATTTCAATTCAAACATGGGTTTGATTCACACTCCATGTTCTAAGAAATATTTACCATCCGAAAAGAGGAAAAAACGTTGTCTTTGTCTAAAGAAATATTGATGTCCTTTCATTGGGTCTTCTTAAATTGCATTGATTTATCCTAAAGATTTCATTTCAATTGGAATTTGGTTATTCACCATGTACGAGGATCCTCGCTAAGCATCCATGGCTGAATGGTTAAAGCGCCCAACTCATAATTGGCAAATTCGTAGGTTCAATTCCTATTGGACATGTTGAGATTACTCCACCCTGACTAAGGTTGTTTTTTTTGTTGAGCAACATTGAGTTTACTCTGTTTCAACTAAGGGAAAATCTTTCAAAAATGTGCAAAATGTTTATAAGCTTCTAAAAGCTTTATTATTTGATTATCAAGCATGATTTCATTGAGCTTTTAAGCCAAGCATAGTTTTATAAACTTGTCACTCACTAGGCAACCTAGCTCATGTTTTCAAATGTTTTCAACTTTCCAGGTAGCGAGTGAAACCGGGGTGCTTAGCCTACTCGACAAACTTGTCTAGATCTGCTTCTTAGTTTTGAGAATTGTAAATATTTGTACCTAAACCTAGCATTGTACATATTAGGGTCTAAGGAGTGGTGGTTATGTTAAAACTCTGATGTTATTTTTATAAAATATCATTTGGTATTATTTCTGGTTTGGATGTAAATTATAATTATGTAATTGAGTGCTTGGTAAGGGATTTGAGGAAAGTTGACAGTAGATCCAGTAAAGGATCGATGTCTGCTGTCATCACGCCTCTTTTCGGGTTAAGAAGATAGCTTGAGAGGGGGTGTGGTATCAGAGCATAAGATTTTTGGAAGGGAAGTCATGCATAGTAATTAGGTGCATGGAAGGGAAGTCATGTTGTATTATAGGAAACATCCCCCGACAAACCAAACAAGGTAGGCAAGCAGACATTGGAACATCGCACGCTATCGGTGACTTGATAGAAAGATTGGAGGGAGATTCTAGTAACCCTCATGTAAATATGGAGGACCAAATTTTTAATAAAATAGGACAAAAGTTGGCTACTAGCGTAGAGATAGTTCAGAGAGATCCCGAGAGGAAGTACGGGATCGAGAGGTTCAAAGCCTTAGGAGCTCAGGTATTTGAAGGAACCACTGATCCAGCAGATGCCGAACTGTGGCTAAACCAGATAGAGAAATGCTTCAGGGTCATGCACAGTTTAAGCACTAGTGAGGTTGCTAGTACAGCTAGAAAACCATTGTGTAGTATATATGAAAGATATCACTAAGGTCAGTGTGTAAGAGGAACTGGTGATAGCACCTAAAATGTGCTATCTTTTTCAGCTTAACTCGGGATCGTTGTGCTATTTAATGTGTTTATTATCTTATTTTGTAGGTTTCGAGCACTTAACAGGTAGAACAAGGTGTTAGTAACAAAGTCGAGCTAAAAATGACCAAAATGGAGTTCCACGACATCAACTGGGAAATAGAACTCCAAAATTACCAAAATGCCCCTGAAGCCACGACGCTGCGGCGCTTTTTCCCGAGGGTTTTTTTTGGCAAAGTGCAATAGGCATTGCGATGCTCTAAAATTATCATATGGCCAATTTAGCGTCAGTGCTACGGCGTTGTGACAGTTTTTATAAAAGGAAACCTTTGATTTTTAGGTTTCAAATCGCCCAACCAGCCGACTTTTGGCTCCATTTTCTCCTCTCTTCTTCTTTTCATACCTAGGAACTTGAACCCAATAATCGGTACAGATTATTGGCTAAGGTAACATTTTTCTAACTTGGGTATTAGGGATTTTCCTTGTAATTGATGTTCTTTTAAGGTTTTGAACTTAATTCAAGTGTATGCATGATTTAATCCCGAGTTTTTCAAGAATTACGATCAATTTGTAACGCTGTTGTTTATTTTGATTATTGCTTTGATCGTATTACAATTTGTGACAATTTGTTGTCTGTCAATCATAGGAAGCAATAGGTTAGGTTAGCTTGCAAGTCTAGATGGTGATGCACATTGTTCTAATCAACCTAGGATTAAATCAATAGAACATTCAATCTAGGTCTATCCAGTTGAATGTTCCGCCTAATTTTCCTTTTAACTTAATGCTATTAGGTTTAGTCAAATTTTGCATGTTTTTCATCGATTTGCCCTAAATCTAACTTGTCAACTAGGACAATTCAATTCTGGCCTTTCCAATTGAATTGATTAGGTGCTAACTTAAATGAATCTAGTAATGACGAAACAATGATAAGAACATCGAACAAAGGAAATCCTGCGTAACCCAAGCTAGAGTCTTCTTCGATTGAATTTTAGCTCTTTTTACTTCGCGTAATTTACTTTCATGCAATTTAAGTTTCTTGCAATCAACCATTTCTCAGACACCCTTTGGTCACTTGAATTGAAAACTTTCAATTGTGAACTTCGAGGGATCCTTGTGTTCGACCCGGCTTGTCACTACTATTGTGGGTAAGTTAGGAAAATTTATTTGGCATAGAATTGAGCGACAAATTCCGTTCATCAATTTGGCGTCGTTGCCGGGGAGCCAAAAAATTTCACTTTTGTGGGGTTCACAATTCTTTATCGCACTTTGGTTTTTCCTCCTTTGTATGACTCGATCCTTCTAGGATCGAAACAATTTGTTGTATTTTGCAGATATCGATAGAGAGGAACAACAATGTAGGAGGGAAGCCAGAGAACGAAGAGCTTCAGAGGAATACACTCGTGCAGGAGGCACATTCAAGGAGCTTTTAGAAGAAGAAGAAACACCAATGGCGCAACCTACAAAGCACACATTGCGAGACCTCTCGGCCCCAAACGTTGATTGACAACGCCTATGCATTACCTATCCTTCTACAACAGGGAATTTTGAATTAAAATCGGGCTTAATTCACTTAATCCCTTTGTTTTTTGGACGTGCAGGCGATGACCCCCACAAGCATCTGAAGGGGTTCATTATTGTGCGCAAGGGGATAAGACCACATGGCGTAACCGAGGAGCAGATTAACCTTAAAGCCTTCCCTTTCTCCCTGAAAGATGATACCAATGATTGGCTTTACTTCCTTCCTCCAAGTTCTGTAACCACCTGGAAGGAGATGCAGAGTCAATTCTTGGGGAAGTTCTTTCCCGCATCGCGTGCCGCGCGAATCAGGAAGGAAATCTATGAGATTTCCCAGATGGCAAGGGAGACACTGTTCGAGTACTAGGAGCGGTTTAACCACTTGTGTGTCAGCTTTCCCAACCACTAGATCTCGGATGCATTGTTGATCCAGTACTTCTATGAAGGGCTTGTCCCTAGTGATCGAAGTACCATCGATGCATCCAGTGGTGGTGCTTTGGTCAACAAGACTCCCATGGAGGCTCGGGCACTCATCTCCACCATGGCAGAGAATGTGCAGCAGTTCGGGACACGAGCTCCTCGCAGTACCATGTCCTCATGAGAGGTAAGTGAAATAAGAGCTAAACTTTCTTAACTTTCTTCTTTGGTGAAGCAAGTCTTTGCTGCCAAGCAGCAGCCTAGGAGCCAGCTGAGGTCAGTTATGTTGGCAATTAGCAAGGTCGGCAAATGTACAACTACAACCGCTGGGGTGGTTAGGCGAACCAGGGTCATGGAAATAAGGAGATGCCCTTGGAGGATATGGTAAAGCAGCTGGCCGATTCCAACGCTCAGATCCAACGAACACAAGAGCAATTTATCCAAACCAGCACCTTTCACATTCAGAGCATGGCCAACCAGATCTTCTAGCTAGTTGATGATGTGAGCAGGCTAGACACTCAGCAAGGGAAGCTTCCTTCCCAGCCCACATCGAACGTGCAGAACATAATTGCCACCTTTGTGAGCTGTGCGATGGACCCTTTGCCTGAGGAGCCCATAGGCGAACTTGTGGAGATAGTAAGTGCTGCGAGCTCACCAAGGAAACATTGGGTAAGTTTCAATCCACCTCTCAAGTTACATATTTCCACTAATGTTCCTTGTGCTCCATTCCCTAGCAGGTTGATTGTTGCTCAAGGAGGATCACGCAAAGAAGAGGTGAGGTCTACTTTGTCTCCTGAAATTCAGAAGCCTGCTGCTGAGAGTAAAAAGGTGTGGACTAAAGTTCGTCGAGAGGGAAGGAAAGATGAAAATAAACAAGAAGATGAAGTCCGCCAAGAGGTAATTCTTCTAGGTAACTTGTCTGTCAAGTAGGAGGACCCACGTATGTTTTCTGTTCCTTGTCAGATAAGGACTAGAAAATTTGAGCATGTCATGTTAGACTTAGGGTCTAGTATTAATATCATGTCTACTCTTGTTTACGCTAATTTTCAATCTCGTATCTTGCACCCGACTGATATTATAGTGCAATTAGTTGATCATTCTCTTGTTAGGCCAATTGATATAGTTAAAAATATGCTAGTTAGAGTCAATGGCCTGATTTTCCCTTCAAATTTTATGTGACCAATATGAATGTTAATCCCCATTCTTCTACTTCTTCTTTATCTGTGCTCTTAGGGGATGCCCTTTCTAAAGACTGTGAAAGTGGTGATTGATGTAGATGAAGGGTCTCTTTCTTTAAGGCACAGAGAAAAAATTGAAACATTTTTTTATTTCTAACGTACTCCTCTTTCAAAAACATTACGATCTTCTTGTTGTGCGTGCTAACGTGCTAAACATATGTAATACTAATTGGTCAAGTTTTCCAATTCTTCACCCAAGTATAAGCAAAGAATGAGATTTTCTCGGTGAGTCCGAGGTCGAACACAGGGACTATGCAGATTCTAGAATTCATTGGATTATCTAAGTTACATGCGTTACAAGAAAGTGGGGACAAGTGATGCATTTATGAAAATACAAAGCAGTAATGTGTTTATGAAAATAAAAGGCAATAAAACTAAGCTAAAGTGGTAGAGTGGATAGGTATGCGACACAGCAAGATTCAGCTAATGAAATTATGTGAATGGTAAAAGCAGGGTTGGGGTTTGTTATCATCTAAATTTAGAAACGCACAGTGAGATCTATTTCATGCCAGCAACTCTGAACTGCACATCTAGGTGGTCAGCCACTATGCATTATATCTCTATAACGCATAGGAGAGTGCTAAGTACCAAGGTTATTTCTATGTCTAGATAACACTTCTTAGCCTTGTCGACTGAGTTCCACAATCACTTACTCTCTCGAGCAGTCTGATTATTGCTCTATATAGATTAGCTAGATGGACATAAGCATTAGATTAAAGTACAATCGACAAGATGGAACAGTCAAAACTATGGTTCTTGTTTAGATGATAACACAACCTGCAACCCTCAAGAGAGTTAGTTACTCATGGATGGTAAACAACAAATGAAAAGTGATAAAAAATGGATAGCCATGGAAGATGTATAGATTGATGAACGGAATAAATTTTTTAGAAAATACAATCTCTTGTTAATAAACTAAAACATAAGTAAGAAAAAGATAGAAAGCATGAAATGGCTCCTCAATCTCTTGAGCTCATCGGGATGGTAGCGTGAATTCTGCTGTGAAGTGGTCAAGCGGAGGGAAGACTCTTCTCTCTTGAGCTATATGTCTCTGATTGTCTGGAGAGAACTTTGCGGTCATTTAGGAATTCTTCCGAGAGATCCAACAACTTTTTCAGCCTTCAAGTCTGCCCTTTTATAGATGCTACGTTGCAATTGCTGCCAAATTTGTATGATTGGAGGCTGAATTTCTACCTTGCGTTTTTCTTGCCTAATCGCGTGATTTTCGGTTCAATTCAGATCCACCACTTTAGCCGCAGATCAAGCACATCAATCTCCCGACAATCTCTCAAGATTCTTGTCTGATTTTCTGCTGCCTTGCCTTTTAGATTAATAACACATCCATAGGTTGCTTCCGTTCCTGCATTAAAGCATGTGTTTTAAGTTAAAAAAGCTTTAAAACAATTATCTTCATCAATTCACAAGAGTAAAACGCATAAGGAGATTTATCAACAGAATTTAACCCCAACTACTGCATGATTCTCCATTTAAACTCTATTTTTCTAAAAGAAAGACAATAATAACTTGTATTTCTACAAGTTATCCCGTCCCATTCAGATCGAACGTGATGGCATCACCCTATCATCTTCCACCTCCCTCAGTAATATGTGGTGGACCAGTGGGTTATAGAAGATGATGTCCATATCCACAAACCTCCCAAATACAATCTTCTTGAAAATAGCAAGTTGGGTGACCATAAGCTTCTCTTTCACAATATTATTCGTAGTCTCGATGTGAGAAGATAAGCTGGTAGCTTGGCCTGGAAACCGATCCTGGAGAGCAATCTTGAATTGTTTTGCCGTACTGCATAGAAGAACAAACAAACAGTGAAAGTTAGCATTTTGTTAAATACTCGATGCACGCTACTCAATACAAGATGCATGTTACTTGATACTCGACACACGATGCACACTACATGATGTTCGTTCCTAACTGCATGTGACTCGAAGACTCATTGTTTGAATGTTGTGATGTGCGTTCCACCTTCTAGACTAATCCTATCGAAACCCTAAACCCTAAGTGTCCGAAATGAGAAATTATGGAAACCCAAATGAAAGCAGATGAAAAATAGGAAGTCGAGTGTGCAAAAAATGAAACAAAATGCAAAAGGTGTATTGAGACTTGACGTAGGTGGAAAGACTATAACGAAATGCAAAATAAAACCAATTCACAGAGATTGAAATGAACAAAAACCTGCTTATAGACAAATAGTCGTTACCTTTTAGATAGATTCTGGTGAGGTATGAATTCAATAGCAAGTAAGACGAGAGAGTTAGAGTTTGTGAATCGAGAGACAATCGAGAAAGAATGGAGTGAGAATAGAGTGAAGTGAATCTGAATCATTTAGACTTAACGTTAAGTATACTTTAGAATTCAAAAAGTCTGTTTTGTATCGAGTATGACCATCAAACTAGCTATCGAGTGTATTGAGTGTGTGTTTAATTTATGTCAGGCACGTGTAACGAAGGGTATCGAGTAAGCGAGTATGACTAACGAGTTTTGACCTTCAAGTAGTAGGTTCGCGTGCATTGAGCATCGAGTAATCAGGACCCAAGCAAGTGTGTAGATGTCTTAGGGGCAAACTCGAACTTTCACACATAACTGACATAAGCAGAAGACTACTTTTCATTCGTTTTTAAAAAGTGGGCCAAAAGTCGAGTGGGCCTCCCATCCTTACAAAATTCCCCGTAAATAAGCCAAAAAAGAAAAAAGGAAAAAAAAAAAAAAGAGTTGCCCTAGCCTCCATCATCTTCTTCCCTTCCCGTGTAGCCGTCGACCACCCCCCTCCTTCGGTCTTTTTCGTCGTTGGCCACACAACAAACCCACAAGTAGCAGCTGACCACTAACTCGACGACCAGTCCTTGCACCTCAGTTTGACGTGGTCCTGCACGATCATTTGCTCAACGACAACTGGAGTTTCGCACCAACATGAATGCCCATCTTTTAAGTTGATTGCATGCAGTCTACATTCACCCACGAATCTGACTTCCGTTCTGAGTGCAACTCCGACGATTTTTTTTGGGCTTTAGAAGTACCATTTCTTCTTTGTTTGAGAATCCAACGTGAACAATAAGTTGTGCGTCACGTTTTCGACGACTGGGTTTCTTGCAGCAGCGTTTTTGACTTGGGGTAAGCTTTCGACTATTCCCCACACTTCGTTTGACTTCTAATCAGTTTACCCATAATGTTTAAAGGCCAACTCTGTAAGTTCGGACATTTTCGGACACCGACCAGCAAAGTATAGAGCCTTTTCAGTAAGGTTCAGTAAGGATTATCGCTTCTCTTTCCTTTTCGAATTGGATTTAAGTGTTTTTAAAAAGGTCGAGGTATTTCGAATCGAATATTATTCTGAACTCTTGGAATTCGTTTGTTGTTGTGTTTGGAGTAATTTCTAAGGTTCAGCAAGGTAGAACACATTCTTGATTAATGTGTCTTAGACCAGTCTTTGATTTGTGGAAGTTTGTTGGTTGTGGTTTGGGTTAGTTCGGACTGATTTTAATTAAGGTTTAGGGTGGATTTTGGATAATAATATTACTGTTGAAAACTTTTTGGTGTCAATTAAGGTTGTCAAACTATGTTCTAGCACATAAACATGATGTTTATTGTTTAGACTTTCTGAAAGTTGATATTTGTTGAAGGAAGTAGATTTTCGGATTGAGAATTATAGTATTGTCAATTGAGGTAAGTAGTTTCCACATCCCTTCCACAATGTAAATTTTGATAAAGATATGTTTTGACTGTTGTGGTTTGATAAATGGTTGAAAGTGTGATTTGGATATTTGAAAATATGTTTTGTAACATTTGAAACCGATTGAATTTGTTTTGGATGTTTTTAAATGTTTTCTTATTAGAAAACATATTTTATATGATTTGAGAATCAACTGAAAGTATTTTGTATGTTTTTAGTTGATTTTGTTAAATAAAACTATGTGACTGTTCTGAATGATAGTTGGAAGTGTTTTGACTGATTTTTGAATTGAAAGTGTGTTTGTTGTAGTTTTGGTTACTTCTAAAGAACTCTGAAAGGTTTAAAGGATTTGGTTTGATGAATTCTACTTCTGAAATTGCTATTTGAAACTATATATTGTGTTTCAAATGTTTCTGAATGATTTGACTAGGGCTATCCAGATATGCTAGTTTTTGTGTTTTGAGGATTGTATAGTATTTTGTTGTAGCCAAATTTGGAATTGATGGTATCTGTTCTAACTGAAGCTTATTTGTGGGAAGGCACTTCTTGTAGTTTGGCATTCTTAGGAATGAAGATTCATGTGTGTATTGCACTCACATGGCCTCACACTTAAGAAGTTTATATTGTTCTGGTTGTTAACCAACATTTCTGTTATTTTGGTCGGTTGATAATAGATAATTTCTCTTGTTCCGGTCAATTTTATCGACATTTCTGCTGGTGTTATTACTGATGGGTAACCATTTCTGCTTGAATGACTGAAAGTTGTATTATGAAAAGTATGCATTGATTAAAAGTTTTGTTTGATTGAAAGTATTGACTAATTGAAAGCTTTGTATTCGAAAGTATTGGAAGTTTTGTGGTTTATAAAATATGAAAGTTCTGTTTATTAAAGGTGTTGAAAGTTTGTTTGAACATTTTGGTTTTGTTGAAAGATTACTCGTGGGAGTGCTTTCTAGCACAAAGTGAAATTTCATATCTATATTCTTAAAGGAAAAGAACCTAAAGTGGCATTCTTAAAGGTAATGTGCTAAATTTGTGGTTTGAAGTAATGGAACTTTCACCATACAAGTTGTAGGAAAATTTGGATCCTTTATGTGAATGGATTTAGGAAGGTTAAAATTCTTGGAACTAAGTAAGAAGTTCATGTTATGTATGCTCATGTTTCATTTGTGTTCTTGAGGAAATTGTGTGTAGTTGTGTAGACTGGAGTAATGAAATGAAACTTGTTGTTCGGATAGATAGGGAGTGAAAATTGGATTGACACTCACAGATATATGGGTGAAAATAAGAAATAGTCTAGGGCTGATAGTTTGGATTTACAATAGCAAGTAATAGGGACATGGGTATAAACATTCAAGACCTGATACCTCTCATTATGAAGTAACTATCATTGAGAACTTGAGTATAAATGGTTAAGAGCGTATAAACCAAGCTTTGAGTAGCATTGAAGACTTGTGTTTAAATGATCAAGCGCCTTACAATCCAAAATTGATAGTTTGGATTTACAAGGTGAGTATTAGGGACTTTAAGAGCTGATTTCTCTCATTATGAAGAAATGGTTAAGAGCCAATAACCAAGGGTCAATGCATTGTGAAGTGTAGAGTTAAGTGTTGGGATGTTGGGTATACATGATCAAGGGTAAATGTATAGTGAGGTGTCGAGCAAAGTGTCGAACCTATTGATGTAGTAGGACTAGGGTAAATTAGGGTATTATGGTCATATCCTTAATTGATTAGGATTAGGTATTTCCTACTGCATCACCTAGGTTATAAATGATCGATGGTGATATGTCAAGTTCTAAAGAGTTAAGTTTCAAGGCCATAGGTATAAATGGTCAAAGGACAGGAAGAACGAGTTCAAATGAGAGAAAATATGTGATTATGAGGCCAAATGAGGAAATCATGTACGTGTATGTGTAATAATTAGGAAAATTATTATAAATAGAAAAAAATCAAACTATTTACAAATATAGAAAAATTTCTTTGTCTATCAGTGATAGATCGTAATAGACCTCTATTGCTTGAGTGATAGAAGTCTATTGCAGTCTATCGTTGAAGTGATAGAAGTCTATCACAGTCTATCACTGATAGGCAGTGAAATTTTTCTATATTTGTAAATAGTTTGACTCATTTTGCTATATTTGAAAACAATCTAATAATTATGTGAATTTTGAGAGTAGATCTGAAGTAAAAATTGGGTTTTTTAGCACTATTTAAACTTGTTTTTTCCATTCGACCAGCCAATCATTTACATTTTGATTTAAATTGTTAGTGTTCTTTCTTTCTTTTTATTATAAAAGTTTAAATGGTTGGAATTGGTTTGAAGTTACGTAAAATATATTCAACTATCCATCTTTTATGGTGTAGGTCATTTTTCATTTTTTATGGTTAGTGTTTTTCCTCGCTCCCCTCCTTTCTTTTTTTTTATTTCGTTTTTTGAGTTAACAATGCGGAGTTGGAGATTTGAGCTTCTAATCTTTAGATCAAATGTTTAATGTCATAATGAGCTATGCTTAGGGTGGCTTTTTCTTGTGATTTATAATATGGGAGGATTGTGTTAGCAGGGGGATAGTGAGAACAAGCAACAAGGAAAGGGATATAACAAACAACCTTACTAGAAAGAGTAATATGAGATGTCAACACTGTGCGGGTCCTCTTTCAAAGGATATGGTCCTGTGCCTTCATTCTGAATTTTCTTCCATTGTCTTGACCTCCACAGAGTCTCACTTTAATCTGTAATTCTTTATGTATATTACAGGAAACAAGTGCTTGGACGGTTCCTCCTCTCATTAGGGATAGTTTCTCTATGGTATTATTCCTCTTTCTTACGTCACCTTGCACTCATGATCTTCTGTTCTTACTCTCTAAATGTAGACCATTTAGAAAATTGTAAAATGCTTTAATCTTGTTTCCTTTCATGTTGTACTGACCTATGCATGTTTGTGGTACCCCACCTTATTGTTGGGATGTTTTGTACATCTCATAGATTGGCTCTGCTGTTGGTGGTACTGCTAGTGCTTTCTATGGATTTAATAATGGTAATATACACCTTCCCTTTCCATGAATCCAACAAATACAATATGAGCTATTATCCAAATGTTGTACTAAATTACATGATCAGCACTAAAACCATCCTACATACGCTTACCATCCTACGTACGCTTTACTATATTTTGTTGTTTTATTTTTTTCTTTTTTTTTTTCCCTGTTAAATAGCTCATCTTTGAATGCCATTGCAGTGATGCCTGTTGTTCAGAGATCAGTGAAAG
Organism: Citrullus colocynthis; assembly: GCA_031780015.1. Classification (NCBI taxonomy): domain Eukaryota; kingdom Viridiplantae; phylum Streptophyta; class Magnoliopsida; order Cucurbitales; family Cucurbitaceae; genus Citrullus; species Citrullus colocynthis. Next base: position 1,217,794 of record QLSR01000086.1, read on the forward strand.
GGCCAATGTGGTTGCATTTTCTTATTGGTGTAAGTACCTTTTTGCTTTCCGATTTGTTATGATTAAGAGTTATTGCAAAATCTGTCTCCAAGTATTTTTGAATCTTAGATTCTTATGGTCATTCTTCTGGTGTGATAGAAATTGTAAGAGTTTGTACGATATTAGTTAATATCAGGTATTGACATTGTTCTCTTACTTGAGGTATAAAAAAGAAATTATTCTGCACAAACATCTGGGTTCCAACACTTTAGTGTTGGTATTCTGCACTATTGGCCAAGTGGATTTGACGGTTTTTGCATGAACTGGATGCTTTTTGGAGGAAGCTTATTGTGGCTAAGTATTACTCTCCTTGTATTTGGTCGTCTGTAACTCGTGGTTCGGCTACATCTCTGTGGTAGTGTTGACCATTGATATGGTTGCTTCTCATACTCAATGTTGCCTTGGTATGGGTTCCACTATTTTGTTTTGGAAGGATCATGGGCTTAATTGTGGTGTCCTCTCTGTGGCTTTCCCTTGTTTATTTTGGCTTGCTCGCTTTCTTGATATCAAAAGTGTTAGATGCGTTAATTACGGATTTAGAGGCTTGGGACTTGCGTCTTTGTCAAAATCTTAATGATTTTGAAACTATGGGGTGGGCTTCATTTTCATAGTTGTTGTTCTCTGTCAGATTTCGCCTTGTTCTAGATTCATGGAGGGTTGCTAATATTGTTGACTGTCTTCAACTTTGTATGCCCTATATGTCTATTTCTCCTTCTTGATGTATTATGTGTCAGAGCCATGTATAATCCTTTGCCCATTTGTTTATGCATTGTATATTTGCTTCTCGTTTCTGGCATATTATTCTGGAGGCTTTTGGTTGGTCTAGAGTCTGCTCCGATAATATTTTTGACCTCCTTGCATCTCTTTTGGTGGGCCATCCGTTTTATGGCATTAAGAAGACAATTTGGTTGGCTATTCTTCGTGGACATCATGGGACAAGTGTAATAAACAACTTTTTAGAGATTCTTTTTCTTCCTTTGATTCTTTCATGAATTTGGTCCTATCTGCTATGTTATATTGGTACAAAACTAAGCACCCTTTTTAAGAACTTGTCTCTCTTATTTAGTTTCCAATTGGAAATCTCTTTTGTAATCACCTTTAAGTACTTGGGTCTCCCCTATTTCAATGAGATGTTTCTTATGTAAAAAAAAAAAAAAAAAAAAAAAAAAAAAC
>QLSR01000086.1:1219289-1232161 GCA_031780015.1 Citrullus colocynthis
AAAAAAAAAAAAAAAAAAAAAAAAGAAAGCTGGTCTAATTGACTTCATTCTAAATCGGATCTTATGAAAAGTTATGGGGGTTGGACTAGGATCAAGAATCTTCCTTTGCGTTATTGGAAAAAACAGTTTTTGAAGCTATTGGTAAGCAGTTAGGGGCTTTCCTAAATATTTCTTCATAAACTCTTAATGGATTAGATTACTTTTCAGCCTTAATAAAGATTGAAAAGAATGTAAATGGTTTTATTCCAGCTACAAAGATTATTCAAGACTTTAACCTTGGTGATTTCACCATTCAATTTCAAGCTGTGGATTTTGAAGAGTGTTGCCAAACGTGCTGGTTTTGAGAAAAGTGAAGAGTTTTTTGAACTAAGAAAAGATTTTGAGGAGCCAACAACCTTATTTATTCCAGTTGGGAAAGAGAGAAAGTTTTAATTTGTAGACCGATATTGAGCATGTGGCAGAAAAGGAAAGGGTTTTTGATGCAATTAATTCGGCTCCTTCATTAAATGATAGTCAGGCCCTATTTGACGGTGAGATTAATGTTGGGGGAGCGTAAGGCCTGAATTTTCGAAGCAACAGTACCAATTAACGGCCTTGGGTTGCTGCATGAAAGAGAGCTTCAATTCTTGGACTCAAGGATGAAGGTAATTCTGATCTCACTGAAGAAGGTTGTATTCATGTGCAAGTGCCAGCTTTAGTTTCGTAAAAGCTTAATCTTAACTCTTCAAAGATTCATTCCCATTCTCAAGACTTTAGGCTTTCGACTCTCTCTTTTGGATTCGAAGATTCAATATATTAGGGGAGTGCCTTGTCATCCCCATTCAAAGAGCCCCTTAATTCAAGTTGTTAGTGTGAGCACAAGTTGTTAGTGTGAGCAGCGAAGAGCTTTGATGCCCATGTTTTAGTTCCGAGGAAAGGATTACTGATGATGATCATGGAGAAGCTTTTGCTCATTTGTTTCGAACGTCTCATGAGGGGAAGGATGATCAGGTTCCAAAAGTAAGTTTTACTCCCTTGTCTCCATCTCAAATTCCTTCCAAATTCTCTTCTTTAGTCGAAGTTTGTGGTCTACAGTTATGTAAAGTTAACCATTCATCTCACATTGTAGGTTGATATTGAAAGGAGGAAAATATCTTTTGGGGCTGGTTTGTTTTTCGGAGACATAAGAGAAGATTTCGCCTTCATTTCTTCAAATATAGGTGGACTTAGAAGGTAAGTGCTTGCCTTGTTTTCTTTAGACATATCAAAAGGTTTTTTGGATATGTGGTTTGAAAGCAAGTGGTTGGTGGTTTTTTCGCAGGAGATAAAGCGAGCTCTTTGGCCTAAGATTCATCAAATCCCTGTGTAGTCACAAGAAATTTGGATGGTTCTTTCGTCGAGTTCTTTGATAGGAATTAGATGCAAGGGTTATTAAGTTCAAAAGATGTCCTAGTAGGAATTTCAACTTGTATTACTCTTGCCTCGAGATAATACACTTCTTACATAGAAAACCAGATAGATTTCTAGAAGACAGAATACACGTATATATAACTAAACAACTACATAAGAAACCATAAATAACTGCACCCCTTATTCAAACATTAACCACCCTCCTTGGAGCCACTGGATGATGCTTCTCCATCCACTACTAACTCTTTTTCTTTCTTCTTCCTTGCATAAGTGAATATCACCAGTGGCCTAACTGATGTATTTTGAAGTAACCATCATTATATTTTACCGTTACCTAATTGTAAAAGCAGAATCTTGATGTTCTAGTACTTGTTTAGCTAATTCTTGAAATTCTTGAAGATGTAATCTTTTTAAAACAAAAGTTACTGTTGGTAACTTTATTAGCTATAGGTTGTTAAAAGGGTTTAGTACTTAAACTAAACTCCTCATTCATTTAATACATCTTTGAAGTATCTTTTAGAAATTGAGTTTTACTCTAAGATTACACCACTAAAAGTACTTCCCCCATCCAAATTCAACTTGTCCTGAAGTTAAAACATGGGAAATTGACACTGAAACTCCTGAAGAACCTCCCAGGTAGTTTCATGATCAGGTGCACCACCCCCCCCCTCCCCCCCACCAAACTTGAGTCATTGGATTTTGGCAATAACCTCGGGCTAGTTCAGGTTTAGTAATCTATTCAAACAAATTCGAAAACTAAGGTGGATGATGGAGAACAACATGATGAGGGCCTACAAGCTTCTTCAATTGAGAAACATGAAAGACAGGGTGAATAGTGGCCCCTTCAAGCAAGGTTAACGGTAAGCCATCAATCCCACCTTTGCTAAAATACCCAAAATATTTCGGTGACGACTTCTCATTTCACTTCTTGGCCAACGAAACCTAGCGGTAGGGACGAACCTTTAAAAAGACCCCACCTTAGCATACTCCACCTCATGCCGTTTCCAGCAAACTTCATATGGTCTTGTGATACATGCAAATGTTCCTTGAGCATGCCAAGGGCAACATCTCTTTCTTGCAATTATTGATCTAAAGTTATATTGGAAGTTCCTGCTCCTCAAAATACACCAAAGGTGGAGGAACTTGACCATACACTGCTTGGAATGGAGTGATCCTAGTGGATATATGAAACGTGTTGTTGTACAAATATTCAGCACAAGATATCCACCTAACCCCCTCCTTAGGATGCTCATTGCAAATACAACGTAAATAAGACTCCAAGCAACGATTCACAACCTCTATTTGGCTATCAGATTGTAGATGATAAGTGGAATTATGATTCAGTCGTGTAGTAGCTGTGCAGAACATCTCTTGCCATAAATGACTCATGAAAACCTTATCCTGATCTAATACAATGGATTTGGGATAACCATGGAGGCCAACTACTTCTTTGACAAATACATCAACCACACTCTTGGTCCTAAATGGGCGTTTTAGAGCCACAAAGCGACCATATTTACTCAATCTATCAACTACAACCAGAATAGTGTCATATCCACTAACTTTAGGCAACCCCTCCACGAAATCCATAGAAATATCATCCCATATAGCTTTCGTTATCTCTAACGGCAACAATAACCTGCTGGCTCAACGCCAATGCCTTATTCTTTTGACATAATAAACAACTCTCAACAAACTTTTTAACATCACCTTTGATGCCCATCCAATAAAGTTCTACCAACAAACGTTTATAAGTGCCCTAGAAACCCGAATGGCCACCAAAAACAAAATTGTGATATGTGTGTAAAATAGTAGGTATCAAAGAGGACTCGGAAATCACTAACCGGTTCTTGAACTTGAGCACTCCACCTTGATGCAGAATATACCACGGAACACTACTATCATCCCTTTGTAATTAAAGAATAATGTCACAATTTCGGATCTTTCACCCCTTATCACGGATAACTTAAACATCCAGAAGGGCGGGGGTAGATAAATAGGCAAGATGGATAGTCGGAAGAACACGTGATAAGACATCAACCACCTTATTGTCAACCCCCGATTTATACTTGAACCAAATGGTCCTCCAAACTCTTGTGGTAAACCAAGATATCATCAAAGAAAACCAAAACAAGTTTTTGTAAGTACAGATGGGATACCTTATTCATTAGGGCTTGAAAAGTAGATGGGGCATTGGTTAGGTCGAAAGGCATAACCAAGAATTCATAGTGACGCTTGTGAGTTCGAAAAGTCGTCTTCTCCCCATCCCCATTGTCCATCAAGATCTGATGATACCTGGATTTCAAGTGAATCTTGAAAAACAGTACAACCCCATGTAATTCATCAAATAATTCCTCTATAACTGGAATAGGGAATTTATCAAGGATGGTCACATTGTTCAAGGCCTTGTAATTGAAACAAAACTGCCATCCCCCATCTTTCTTTTTCACCAACAAAATTGGACTAGAGTAAGGGCTCACACTTGAATGAATGATGCTAGACTTGAGCATCTCCTGAACCAATTTTTCCATCTCACTTTTCTGGTGCTAGGCATAATGATAATGTCACACATTAATGGGTTGAGTATTAGGCTTGAGATTTATATGATGTTCAATCCCTTCTTTTGGGGTAAGTTGTTCCGGCCACTCAAACACGTTTGAGAATTCATCCAATAATTCAGGTACTGATTCCCATAGAGTTACACTTCATCAACACCATACCATTCTGCCAAAGAAATCCCACCTTCTATCACTTGACCCTCAATAAGAAAGCCTTCATCCGTAGGTTCCCATGACTTCATTAATGCTTCAAACTAATTTTGGACTTCGTCAGACTTGAATCACCCTTCAGCACAAGCGAATCAGTGCCCTTATTAATGATCATCATCAAATTTCGCCAATCAACCTAGTGACGCCAGGGTGAATAACCATTGCATTCCAAGAATGACATCAACTTTGCCCATTTCTAACGGCAAGAAACTTTCGTAAATGACAATTGACCCCAACTTCAATTCAACATGTTGGCAAACACCCTTCCATTTCATAGCTTTGCCCGTTCCCATAATTACCCCATAATTAGAAGTATCAACCACTAACTTAAGCCGGTCAACGACTCACTGAGAGATCAAATTGTGAGTAGCTCGACAGTTAATCAACACAATCACCTTCTTTGTCCCAATTGACCCTCGAAGTTTCATTTTGCTAGGATTGGTCAAGCCAACTACAGAATGGAGAGACAATTCGACTACCGTATCATTCTCCACTATGGTCTGTTGCAATTCCACGGTCCCACTAGAGTCATCTCCTTCATAAAAAACTTCAAACTCCTCCGAATTGCCCTGGACCAGAAGAATACGCAATTCACATTGTTCTCTATCCTTGCAACGATGGCCGACTATGTACCTCACATCACATTGGAAACAAAGACCTTTTTCTCGTCGAACCTGAAATTCTGTATTGGAAAGTCGCCTAGACGACCTCTCTTGCTGATTTCCAGATATGTCATGACGCCAGTAATTGTCCTCATTGGAACCGCCTCGGTGGTTTGTCTCCCCTCGTCATTGTCACCAACCTGAACAATCGTTGTCATCAGCTGCTTATTACGAGAATGGGCTTAAAACAATATCCAAACCTGCTTGAATGCATGTGAGTTCCTGATTTTCCACTAATTAGGCCATTTTCATCTTGTTAGACATCCCAACAGGTGGCCAACATTCTACCTCTGCCTTGATACACGGAGCCAACCCATTCATAAAAGTATTTTCCAAGACTACATTGGAGACTTGCGGCAATGGTGCTACCAGGTGGTGGAAACAATTTCGATATTCCTCCACTGATGACTCTGCTTAATGGCAAGGAATTGGCCACAAATCGTCTCTTGTTTATGACGATATGAAATTTTCCAACAACCGCAATTTGGGATCATTCCAACTTCGAAACGGCTCTCGCTCTTTCGTGGTATGGTACTAATTGAGTGTTGTTGATTTGAAATTGATAATTGTCACGGTCATCGTATAGTCCTTTGATAATCTATGAATTTTGAAGTAACGGTCAGCACGAAACAACCAAGAATCTGGGTCTGTACCATTAAACACTGGCATTTCCACCTTTTTGAACTTGTTGCGATCTCCTTCTCCCTCGTCAAACCTTGTATATCGTAAGGTGGTTGGTGTTTCACTGGTTTCCTCAGCGATTTTTCGATCCACACTAGACTGATTAGCCACGGAAAAATTCCCCAGACTGACATGAAAGATGCAAAAAACTTCCGCATTTTGTCTGAAACCTGTTGTTTCTCATCTTGGATGGTCAGACCCTCAGTACTCTTGGTCAAGGAAATCAGAGTTTCATCCATGACTGGTAACTTTTGCACACACTTTGATTTCTTTGATTTCCTTGTTCGTGGCCTCCAAACACTCTTCAAACCTCTTTTGTGCCATTTTCTCAATTGTGTCAAGGATGGCGGCTCTAATACGAATATGATAGGAATCAGATGCAAAGATTCTTATTAAATTCAAAAGATGTCCTAGTAGGAATTACAACTTGTATTACTCCCACTCTTGAGAGAATACCCACACTTTTTACATAGAAAACCAGATAGTTTCCTAGAAGACAGGATACATGGATATATAACTAAACAACTACATAAGAAACCATAAATAACTAGAAATAACTGCCCCTTATTCATACATTAACCACCCTCCTTGGAGCCACTGGATGATGCTTCTGCATCCACTACTAATTCTTTTCCTTTCTTCTTCCTTGCATAAGTGTATGTCACCCCGTGGCCGATCATTCTTTGATGAATCAGGAGGCCTTTTATGGGAATGGTGTTTGGTTAAGTTTTTGGTGGCAGAAACTTTAAGGGTTTGTGCTCTCATCTGTATGGTTTCATGAATCGAAGTTTTAGTGGCACATTTTGTCTACTTTGTCAGATTTTGTGTTGAATCTTGGTGCTTTGGTTTGTCTTTTATTCTTGATGGACTAGTGAGCATTCTTCTTGGGAGGCCTTTTCTTTGCTGTTTTGGTTTTTGTTCGTTCTCAGATCTTTGGGCTGCATACTTTTTGAGTTCTTAATTGGTTGTATTTAGTTGTAATGGCTGTATTTGTTTTTGTTTTATTGTACTTTGAGGATTATTCTCCTTTCATCTCATCAATGAAAAGTCTTGTTTCCCTTTTTTTTTAAAAAAAGAACAGTAACCTGTGTAGAAACTTTCTGGGGCTATGTTTTGAATTACCGTTTCATGCGTGGCCTTTTTATGTTCCCTTGTCTTGCCAGGAATATCTGACTTCCTGACAATGAAAGCCCAGTTTTTGTAAGGAAAGGGGAAAAAAAAAAAAAACGTTCTATTTACTAGAGTTCATTCCCCAAAATAAATCTTGCGTTCCTGTTCTACCTTCTATTTATATATAAGGAGGGTGTCATTGAATAATTGCCTTTTTTTTAGCTATTTTGTGGTATATTTGGTTTGAGAAAAACAAAAGGTTTTTTTAGAAGTGGAGATGTCTTTGTTGCTTCGTTTGACTGATAAAAACTGGCAACGATAATTTTCTGAATGACCCAACCTACTGCAGCTTGATTGTTGATTTGGATTATGCTCTCACTGGATAGCTAATTTTGGAAGCAAGGGTGCTTGAGAAAATTAAAACGGTGGTATAGGGTGGGGCATCGTATAATTTTTGTGATTATTTTCTTAGATTGAGCTGTTTTCTTCTCTGTTAGGCTAGTCCTTGTTTGGTACCCTTTTCCTCCCTCAATGAGAATTTCATTTTTCAAAAAAGAAAAAGAAAAAGAACATGCTGGTGTACATAGGGTGCAAGTACTGGTCCTTAAGATGAATTTTTAATGTTTTAGTCCTCTTTTGAGTGGAAACAATTTATCTCACTTGCAGGCTCCTCCAGTGATTGTATTTTCTTCAGCTTGTGCAGGAATGACAGGTTAGTGAACAGCACATCATGAGTCATTACCTTAAGAAAAATAAAAAATGACTTTGTCAGCGATTGTTAGTGATATTTTCATTTGAAGGTGGTATTAAATACAAAAGTTGTTACTAAATGAATGGTTACAGGTGGTGCTGTTCCAGCTTTGACCCAACTTGTTGCTTCATCATATTATTCGGCTATGTCTCCTTTGTTAACATCGTCTTCAAAAATTGACAAGACTCAGGATTCAAGTTCTTCCTCTACTTTGTAATGGTTAATGTATATAGTGGGGATTCTTATGGTATAGGTTTATATATACATAGCTTATATTTTGTTCGAGGATAAGACAAAAGTTTGTTTATTTATTTACTTTTAAATATTTGTGACTGTCAAGCTATTTATGTGTGTACTTGGACTAAGTTGGAAGTAGATGATTGCCGCACTAAAAGCAATTTTTTGTTGCACTCTTTTGAAAACTGATGGTTCTTATTGCAGGTCGAGAAAATTTGAGTTTAAATTCCAAAGTCTTCTTTCTACTCCATCGTTGAAGAATCTTTAATAAAATCAATTAACAAATCTAAGACGCAAATCCATTACATTAGAGTTCCACAACTATCACCACGACAAACTAAAACAACAACAAAAAGATCTTATAAAACTGCAAAGAAAAGGCTGGGAACATGCCACATTCTTCTTTTGTTGTGAGCTCATGATCTCAAGCTACAAATCTCTTCTTCAGCTCTCAAGATGTCTCTTTAGATTCTTTCAATGTAGAGATGTTCATGGTTGGGGTCGAGGATGGCTTTCCCATCTACTGTCAAATTCTCCATGGGAATTGGGGCTGGGGTTTGCCACGGGGTATTCAATGGGTTCCTTGCGGGGAATTCTAGTAAAAAAAAAAAAAAAACCTATTATATTAAAATCACAAATATAGATAAATTTTAATTGAATAGTTAAAGTTCTTACTACAATTTTTAATATGATTAGTTTTATGTAGACAATTCAAATTTAAAGAGGAATTACTCAAATTTTCTAGTAAAAAGAGAATTTTTAATTAAATTATTCATATATATAATCTAAATTTAAAAGTTAAACTCAAACCCTAGTTGTTAGCACTGTTCATTGTGGAATTTTTGTTTTCTAGCATGGTTAGAGGCTAAGGTAAGATTAGCTTGAGTTTAGAAGACTCTTTCGCATTTTTGAGGACTTTTGAGATTCTATTTGAACTTCATTGTAATTTTTTGGTTTGACGAATTTTTCATCTTGAGTTCATTCTTCAATTGATTTTGTTTGAGATTATTTGTGTGATGCCTCAAATTTTCAGGTATTTATCCTTCCTGAGTACATTGAATTATTTGGATAGTTGTTTGAATTTTGAGGTTAATGAGTTAATTTAAGGAAATTGGGTAAGTTGTCGAGGAAATTGATTTTGTGTGGTGGAATTAGTTATTAGGAGATTTTGGTTTTAATAAGGTGATTTAAAGGAGTGGTTGGAAAAAAAAAAGCTTGATTTGGAGTGAGGGAAAAATATTAATTAAATTGAGATTTTAGTTAAGGAGAAGAAAAAAGAAAAATAGGGAAAAAATAATATATATTTATTTTGGAATCAGGGTTTGTTAAAAGATTAGGGATGAAGGATTACTTATATATTGAAGTAGGGTCTCGTTTGCATGCCAGGTTAAAAGAAAAAATAAAAGATAAATAAAAAAAGAAAAAGAATTTGTTTTTCTTCCTTCCTCTCCTTCTCCTTTGTTCACGCCATCGCTACCATTCCCCTTGCTTCCTTCTTCCCGACGACAACAACCGCCACCCTCTCCCTCTGCGGTTTTCTCTTCTGCCGGTTACGCACGCGTCCTTGTTGTCGCTCGCCACAGCACCAGCATCCGCCGTCTCGTTCGTCGCGTGGCTTCCGGTCGACTATCGCTTCGATTGTTGCCAATAGCATGGGAGCTCGTCCGTGTCCTGTGGGTTTAGGTCATCCACCGCCGCTTGAATGTCGTCACCGTCACCTCGGGTAGAGCCAGCAGCCACCGTCGAGTGGGTGGTTCGAAGTGCCGTCGTCCGCTACCCGTCGCTACTATTTGAGTGGTTCTTGCCGGAATCTTGGCCGTGTGGAATTTCTTTTGGATAAAAACGTTGACTGCTTTGATTTTGTCTGTTTATCCACCGTATTGGCATAGCCATCGATAGTATTGGCATAGCCATCGATACCGTTGAGTTGATTTTTAGAACCTTTTTTGAAGGGACTTTGGAAGCAGAAGGAAGGTCGAAGTTGGAGAAGCTAGTGGTGAAGAAACTAGTGGTGAGTTAAGGTTACTGGGTAATTAGTTTTAAATTAGTTTGGCTTTTTGCAAAAAAGCTTATTGTAACATATGGATTTGTACCTTAGGTTGGGAATTCAGCACTCTATTTTGTTGGCCTTGGTTGCTTTTGGGCGTATCCTCAAGCATGCTTATCTATTGGGTTATTGTATTTACAAGACTTGTGTTATTTGTTGTTGGGTTGGGTTATCTGCTGGTTATCTGTGGGGTTATTGTATCTTCGAGATCTATGTTACCTGGCTATTTGTTGGTTACTGGAACGATGGTTTACTGTATTTACTGGCATGAAGGTTTTAAGACTGAATGTTGCCTAACTATTATGGACTAATGTTAATGGTGACTGTTTACGTCAATGGTGATGATTATCCTATTTATCAAGCCCTATACCCCTATTGACGTGAACCTCGGGTTCACTGACTATGATTATGACTAGGTTTTCCTCGGGATCACCACCTGTGCTTATGACGGTGACTTTTGGGTTCACTGCGTGGCTCGGGGTTTGCTACTTATGCCTATGCCTATGCCTATATCTATGTTGCATATGATAAAAGATAACCATTCTATGGATTTTTTTTTTCAAGTTAGGGTCGGGATAGACAAGCGCATGACAAGAGGAATATGTGACCATACCATGTGTCACAATCTAACTTGGAGATAGTAGATTGTGACCCCACATGTGCAGACAGTGCAGTTGCGACACAAGAATGTCTACACATTGGCAATGACAGAGGGCCAAGAGAAGTGCCGTGATGCGACCGACGAGGACGGTGCATCACCCAACACACCAAGATAAGTGGATAAACGTGTCAAGCTGAACAACAAGTAAGAAGACAAGCATCAATGCCATCGGCAAGTGTCAGTGGCAAAGCTCAATAGGGGCCACGTGGGGCCCCAGGCCATGACCTCAGAAGTAGGGGCATTTTGGTGAGTTTGGGCGAACAACTCTAGAGTTAGATCCATATCGACAGAGGATGGAAGCACGTCAGATCCTGTGTCAATCGGAAGTCAGACGGGCGCTCTATGGGGGCGAATGACCCCTCGCTACGTTGCATATGTATGGGTGTCAAAGAAGAAAATGTTCAAAATGTACTATAAGGGGGAAGACATGGTGTTGGCTCTCCACCACCGGGCCTTAGGGCCTAAGTGAGCTACCCCATGGCACATGAGTGTGTCATGGCGTGGGCGAGTGTCGCAGGACGAGCGTCTCGGACATCTTTCTGTTGGAGGAGTAACTCAAGGACAGTGTCGGGTGGCACGGGTATGCCGACATTGCGCCTCCTTGGGTGGACTAGAGGTTGCTATATATGGTCGGGTTCTGGCACGGTCTCCTCATACAGCGTGATATGTTTGCAAGTGTCTTCATACTGAGATAAGCTCCGAGTTAATGGTCCCCATAAATATACGAGCGACCCAAGGGTCGATCCCCGATGAACGTGCATGTATGTGAAAAAGGAACCTGTAATGTGTGAAGAGGCAATGTGCAATGCCGAGAGTAAATCATGGTGTGAGCGTCGAGTTGAGAACATTCTTCGAGACAAAGCCATTGATGGGCGAAAAGATGCCCACATGTGTGATAAGTCGAGCAGGCGTTCGAGACAAGCCGTGAAACCAGAGGAGCGGAAGTTCAGGTGAGGAAGTTGGAACTCACCCAAGGTCCGACAAAGCATAAAGGTTTGAGAATAGAATGTATTGGCTATAAGTTAGCTTTTAAGCTGGCCATGTGAGGAAGAATATCATGGCGCTGCACGGTTGGAGAAGTACGACCGTGACACCATGGTCGGTTGTTGCTTCAGCATTATAGGCTCATGTTTTCTCTTCCTAAGGCATAGGGTCTGTTTTCGACGACAATTTAAAGTATTTTTTATTTATTGATTCATTTAATTCTTCATTTCATGTAATTTATGGCTAATTTTAATTTCATGTTTTGAAGGGTACCTGTTAAAACAATTTTGTTATCTTCTTATTTGATTTAAATAAATTATTCAAATTAATTTTTGCCTAAGTCCTAAATCGTTTTACAAAAAATTGCATGCATAGAGTAGCATCCTATTAGTTAGAAGGTGAGGTCGTTACAATCTAACAAATTAGCCAAGCGTTTTCAATTTGCCTAAAGATTATTACCTATTATGTAATCATTAGGTCCCTAATCACCAAGAGGCAAGGATTAAGTTAGATTGTCGGTTGATTAGGTATTTGCAGTCAACTAGCATTCTTCTAACTAATATAGATTCATATTGAGCAACTAATCAGACAGTGAAAATTAATTGTTTGTCTTAGCATTGCTGATTGACCATAAGCCTACAAGTGATAAAAATATAGATAAAGGTGGTCTAAGTTCAAGCATACATTAATGGTAACGTATTAAATCTTGGAGTATTCCAAAGAGTCGAATCCCATGATACTAGATATTCAATTAGGTTTGCTTTTAAACAATGCAATCAAAGTGACTCGAAGTAACTAAAGTAAAAGAGTGTTTGAAAGAATAGGGCAATCAATAGTAGAAGTAGGGATGCAACTATTGTTTCAAGCAGAAGTCATTATGCATTGAGTGATGCGATTGCATCATACTAGGATCATTCAATTTAACAAAGGAAATGTGTAAGTAAAGCAAGGTATGATACTTTAGCAAATGCTCAAGTTATAAATCTCTAGGGTATCCACATAGTTGAACCTCTTTAATGAATTTAGCTCAGGATTAAGAATAAAGGAATTGACTTCATTGCTTCAATAATCTTAGTTACCATGTAAATGTTCAAAAAATAGAATTAACAAGAAGTAAAGAGAAAAGTAAAGTTGGTAAGACAGAAAACATACTCCGTAAATGTATTCCTTTCTCAAGGATGAATCATTTCTCTCTACACTCGTTCTTATAGGGGAGGGAAGTCCTAATTTTAGTTTCCCCATAAGATCGCTAGTTCATAGAGAGTTTTGGATTTTTGTGTGAGAAATCTTCTTGAAAGGTCTGATGTTTGTGATGATGTGATATTCCCTTGAGGAGAAGGCTTCTCTCCCTTTTATAGGCTCCATAGGAGTTAGGTAAGGATGATTTCCACATTTTCAGAGCTCTCCAGTCAAATTCGATGCTTAAGAATGGTTGAAGACCTAGTATTTTGCAAATACAAACAATCAGGCAAGGCTTTTGGAAATTAAGATTTTGATGTGGCCGCATCAAGTTTTGGTGATGCAAGGGCATCAAAGACAATCCCGCAAAAAAAAAAAAAAAAAAAAAAACAAAAAAAAAAAA
>QLSR01000086.1:1232259-1302448 GCA_031780015.1 Citrullus colocynthis
AAAAAAAAAAAAAAAAAAAAAAACCAAAAAAAACCAAAAAAACCAATGTAAAAACTCCTAAAACGAGCCCAAATTGATAGAAATACACTTTAAGCACTCAAAGGACCTATGCTTGACAATTTTATCTATTAAGAACATAACTTGGGGCATTTAACATGAAAAGACTACTTTTGTCAAGAAAAGGTGTCTAATAGAGCCTTAAAACATGGATTTCATGACATGTATCACACCCCCAAACTTAAGCATTTGCTTGTCAGCAAGCAAATAAAATAAAGAACAAATCTTGCAATCAACTAGCATGCTAAGTTAAGGTAAAGTGCAAAGCAAACAATTTTTAGAAGAGGTTTCAAGCCTTGATGCTTTAATTTCTCATTACTCCCAAAATGTCCTCATAAGAGTTTTAATTGAGTTTTGGCTCAAACCCCTTTAGCCATCTAACCAACATGCCAACTAACCTAGTTACTAATAATAGAGCCTAGTGAGATCCTATATGCCTTACACATAATCAGGATACCCCCTCCCCCACCAAAAAAAAAAAAAAAAAAAAAAAATACTTGTGCTATTGCTAGGCCTGAAGGCTTTATTTGACAACCTTTATTCTCTCTCTTTTTTTTTTTTTTTTTTCTTTTTCCTATACTTTTGCCTAGCTTGCCCCTACAAGTTACTTGGGAACCTCTGATTACGAGCAAGTGTCATACTTGAGGCAAACACTCACTTCCCTCATTAGCCATTTCACGTAAAGAATATATGGGTTTCATGCTTCACCTCTAGCTACTTTACCTAACTTTATTCCTTTTTTCCCTCTTTTATTTCAGGCCTAGCACACATATATATTACAAATGCTGCCTATATATCCTCATTGACCAACTTATGCAAAAAGGGTGCAAAAACAAGTTGGTCTCTTTGGCTAGGTCGCAAAACACAAGGCTAGGCACTTCTAGTGTACTAAGTCTTTTAAACATGCAGTAGTCTAGCCTATTGATGTTTTACACATAAAGACAGTTGAAACTTTTGATTTTGTACGATTTTGGAATTTGAAAATTTAAGGCATCCAGAATGAGATATGCTCTAGGTATCATTATCAAAAGCTACTTTGCACCACAAAAACAAGCATGCTACCACTTATATGATCATAAATTTTTTTTTTTTTTTTTGTTTTATTTCCCGCACAAGCCTAATCTAAGAATACTAAAATGAAACAAAAACTCAATAGAAGAAAACCTATCTAAGAAAACATGTAGAAGAAACAAAATACTCCTCTAAGTCTTAGCAGAAGCATCATCATCATCATTCTCTTCTTCTTCTTCTTCTTCAAATGGGCCTCAGAGGATGTGGTCAGAGAAAGGAGGCAGCAGGATATTGGCCAAGCATAATGGAGTTCAGAAACCTCTTGAACGCATCATCTTGAGCTCTGGTATATGCTCAATAGGCACAAGGTTGGGCCATGAACCTCTCCACTGGTTAGCCATGTAGCCAACCATAGCTGCAGCATGCATGGATGGTGCAACAACTCCAGATGAGACCTGGGTATGTGATGTGGCTGCAGCAGTTGGCACATCAAGCTATCTCTCTTCTTCTTACGCGGGAGGCTATCTCTTGGGCTCTGATTCATTGTGCTTTGTCTCTAATGGAGAGAAAATGTCATATGGCCTAAAAGAGTGGCTCCTAGGGGTAGTGGGAGTGGCCTCAACTGGTGGCTATGCACTCTTGCTGGCAAGGGCTCTATTCTTTTAGCTCGCCAAGTTGCCTTGAAGCTGCTTGAACAAGGGAAGGTTGATGGCAGGTGTGACGACCCCAAATTTCGCGCTAAGGACATTACCACATTTAACCTATGACTAGTTATCTCTTATAGCTTAGAAAAATTTTGGTAGCATAAAGGCACTACCACAACAAAACCCAAAAATTTACTTTAATCTGTTTCAAAGAGACACTCTCCCAATAACATATAACTTCAACCTACTTTCCAACAGAACCATAAAGATTTTCAAAAATAGATTGAAGCTCATATACATCGAATTCTTTATATTCAACAAAACTTACTAAAACCAACAAACTCAAACTATGGTGAAGTTCAATATTCTAGATAAACTAAAACTTATTACCGAACTTCCAACTCAACGAAACTAAGACACTTTCAATTTAAAACTAGGTTCATATTCCAAAGGTTTCAAGATAAATAAACTTCTAACAAGAGGAGAAAAACAATGATAATAGTCTAAATGTTGATCTTTCTTAAGCTCCCTTCTCAGCATCACCAAAGTTCTAAAGACCATCATCATCTACAAAACCTAGTGGGGGGTTAGTACACACTTGCATTAGTAAGTAGCCCACACCTGAAGGGCCACCAGACAATATACACATAATGCAATAATACACAACAAAGGTAATTTCAAAGATATCATGCTAAACTCAAGAATTACATCATCGTATGCAAGGCTAATATAGTTTTTAATCAAACTTCTAAATAGAATCTCCTAGTATAACTCTAGCAAGTCATTCCAAACAAATTCCTCGATCCCATACCAAACTTTAATGCATGAACACAGTTTATGCGCGCACACTTCTTTAACATAGCCACCCTTCCACATAACTACTTAAGACTGACCCCTTCGAGACCCATCGACTCCTGACCATTTTGCCCAAGACCTCAACGTTCTTTACGATGCTCAACGTTAGGTCCTTGACCATTTTTACCCGAGACCCGAACTACGCATCCACCCTTGACCCTTTGTACCCGAGGTCCTGATGACTCTACAACGTACTCACCCTTGACCATTTGTATCCAAGACCTCAACGCTTGTCCTAGGACCCGTTTCACCGACCCTTGACCGTTTGTACCCAAGGACTCTATGTTCCCTTAAACATGCTTTATTAATAGCATATTAATAGCATACTTCGCATACTAAACACATATTAATAGCATATAAACACATATTAATAGCATACTTCGCAACCTTAACCATACATATGTTCAAACAACTTCACGACATACTTATATCATTCAAGTCACATAATATCATTTCAGCGTGTCTCACATTATTAAAATCAACACAATGAGTATTCATACATATCCAATCATCTCAGAAAAATTCACAAGTTCATAACAACATGAGTCATACTTATATAAAATATAAATACAACATGTAACATGCTCACACACAAGCAAACAAACCCAACCAGTGGAATTCTACTTACATAAGTGTTTCAAAAGCGCTCCTAAATTAAGCAAAAGACTCCTATGATAATAGAATGTAAGTTCCAAGGTTAGAACTTCATCTGAAACCTTATTCCCAGGTAGTGTTTAGAATGAATAATTTTACCTACAGCCACCTTGAACCCCAACTCGACCACTGCAAAACGAGTCTAAACTGCAATTAGAGGATACCAACAGATTTTAAACCAGATTACAACACCTAAATTAAAGTTGAAAAGGTCTAAATATAGCCACAACGCTTAAAACTCACTAAGATAAGCTTGAGTCCTTGCTGAAAGGTGTTTGAAAGGTTCCATAATTGTTCTGAAACTACAAAGACGAGGTTCCAAACCTTAAAAGACAAGTCTAAACAATCCTAAACTAGTTCGAAATGAAGTTTAAAGCATTCTTACCAATGAAACTTACCCAAACGACCAAAAACCTTGTTGACAGGTGCCCAAATGTGCCGAATCCTACGAATATGGAGCAATTAAGCAATGGGTACATTCAATATTTCTTCCCACTATTGGCCAAACCACCTGGGCACTAGGGCCAATGTGAGTAGGATCGCCTAGCCATGCTTCATAATTGGAAAAACGAGCACCGTGGAAATACATCCCACTCAGCCAAACAAAGATGATGGAGAGTTGGCCGAAATGGGCACTAAATACTTTTCGAGAGATCTCCTCCAAATCACTAGTATGGCTATCGAAATCGTGAGCATCAGCATGAAGGTTCCAGACAGGAACGGAGAGCTTTCCCGCCTTTTTCGCCAGCCTCTTTGGTCTTAAGAATGCTGGTTTTAAGAATGAGTGATTGCCCTTCTCCGACCCTTACTGCCCAACCGGAGAACGGACAGCTAATGCGTTCCACTTATTGAACAGGGTTCTATGGTCGGTCCGCGACCCCTGGATACCGAAGGCGTCCTTGGGGTGATCTCGTAGTTCCTACGGGGTGGAGACGATGGGGTCGGTCCATGGATTTTCCTTCCTTTTGCCGCATTTCGCTCAAAGGGTTGAAGGGAGATAGTGCATCAAGCTGTTCGCAAGTTATAACGTAATAAAAATTCACAAGTTATAACGTCTCAAACTTTCACAGATTCCTTAACAATCATCATACTTCCATAAAATTAGAGATTAATGTACATAGCATGCCTTTTATACAAACTCGGTTAACAACTAACATGTTTTGAATATTTTCGATGCAAAACCATAATATAGACTTATATGGAAACACATACTTCTTTTAAGCAAATAAGCATCATAGCATATTTAAAACCCATGAAAAGCATAAACATAATAACATGTTTCCAAGTAATGGTAAATAACATGAAAACTTTGTATAAAGCATGCTTATTTTAAATAAAATTGTCACTCACAACTCGTCCCGAGCACTTAGTGGGTTATATGTCTTTCCTAGCTCCTCTTAGCTTGGAATAATACGTTTCCCTTTGTTAGATTTCCTTGAAATTCCTTTTTACATAGGAAACAAGCCTTAGACATTCATATTATTCATCGCCGAGGCCAAACTACATAAAGAAAACTATCACGGAGACTATATTTCATAAACAAATGCTTAACCGAGGCTATATTTCATTTAAGAGTTCACTAATGTACGAGATTCAAGCCATTAGCGAGACTAAACCAATGAAAACAAGCAAAAACCAGCAGTACCGCAAGACTGTGGACGATCGAGACCAATGAGAGCAGCAAGAGCCGCGAGACCAGCAAGATTTGTGAGACAAATTCGACTACCGAGACTAGCAAGAATCATCTTGCTCTCGCTCTTTCGCGCTCCCAGTATCGTCCAACCTTCCAACGAGACCCGCCTCTTTCTACTGCTGTTCTCGCTACTGCCCAAACTTCTAACTGTCAAAAGTCGCATTTCCAGCCCAAATTAGAATTTCTTCCCTTCTACAAACTTGTAGAAAAATATGTTTCCTAGCTTACCTCAAAATTTCAGAGGAATGATATTCTCAATTTACTTCGCCCTGCTCTAGATCACTCACAAAATCCTTATCAGTCGCTTTCACCTAAAATTTAACATGTTTCTCTTCATATTCAACTCAATCATCCTTCCCAAGAGTTGTTAAGAATTGAGTTAACTTACTAACCTAAAATTTTCAGCTTCAAACTTTTTCTCTTCCGCTCGATATTCACCAAACACCAAACCTTGTTCAGACTGCGCAACAGCAAGCAACCCTTCTGCTTCAGCTTCAATTTCACAATGAAATCGACCAAAATCCTACACGAATCTGCCCCTGATATCTTTTTCTACCTCGCCTCAACGCCCAACTAAAGAATAGAATCGGTTTGAGCTTGGAAATGGAAGAAAACTAGTCGGCAACTTCTCAATCTAAAAGTAAAACCCAACCGACTTCCTCGCACTATCTCTTTTCTTTCTTCTTCTTTTTTTTTTTCAACTTGTTTATTAATTTTCTTTTCTTTTCTTTTTCCTTTACTTCCTTTCTTTTCCTTTATTTTCCTTTCTTTTTAATTTAGGAAAAAAAATAAGATAAATAGAAAGAAAATCTGTTTTTACGTCCCAATTCATATTCGAAGTAAATTCTAACTTGGTTTCCTCTTAATGACTTAAATATTCAATTTACCAAAAATTACTTCTGGCTTCCTCCACTTCTTCTTTCGATCTACAAGAGGGAGAACAAGTAAATAAGTTCACAACGATATTACGTACTTATGTTTAGCATTTACAAATGAAAGTAGGGTTTACATATTGGGCATTGGGTAATGAGTTGCTGGCACCTAGCAAGGTAAGGTTAAGGTATTAAGTATATAAAAATAAAATAAATATAAATGAAATACAATAAAATAATACAAAATATATATAACTTTTATTAAAAGAAACCTAAATGTGAGGGGCATGCAGCTGACTGACGCTAAACCACTTGAATCATCTGGTTTGGCAGGTTGCCTGGTGCAGTTTTCTAAAAAAAACTAGTCAACTCAATTTTTTGTATTTCATGCATTTTTTTTGGTGGTTTAATTTCGATTTTACTCCTAAACCGAGCTAAATGGACCTGTGTACACCCTATAAGAAGAATGGTGCTTGAGTTCACCTTACTTTTTACTGCTGAGGCAGATCTTGTGACTCTTTTAGAGGTCACAATTTCAAGATTTGTTGGCCCTTCTACTTCTTCCACATCTTCAGGCAATCTGGTCTCGAATGAACTTTCTTTAAGAGTCCATCTCTGTATCTTATACTTCATAGGGGCTTTCCCTTCTCTGTGGTGCATAGGTGATGCACTTGTATCGCCCTATGGTTGTTTAGCACCCGTATCCCTCTACGACTGACTTGATGCGGCCGCATTGCCAGTAGCTTGTGCGGCTACTCATATGCCTTTCATTACATGTTTTGTTTTTCTCTCTCTTTCTAGAACAACTTCCTGTTCCTCTAATTCTCAACCGTTCTTCTCTCCTGCCATCTCTTTCTTGGGTTGTCAGGTCTTCTAACCTCATTTTCTCTTGCTCATCCTCAGCTAGTCCTTGCCTTAAAGCATGTTCAGCTTCATACCATTTTTGTCTACTGTGCTCATTAGTAAAGAATTTGGCTGACTGTACAACCTCTGTCATCACTTCTTTTCTCATCTCCTTATCGAACCCACCCTCGACTTGCTTGATGGGTGACAAAGTGTTGGGGTTAGATGGAGATGGGGATTCAACCAAAACAATGACCTCTGACTAGCTTAAACCTTCTGCTTCAACTTCTAGGGCTCGTCTCCACTTAGCCTCCATTCTCCTCACATCGTCCCACTATTGGCTTGATTGTTTCTTAAGCTCCACAGAACCTTGCATGGTGGGTTTCGAAGAAGACCCATGAGTGGGTTTCTTTTCTAAAGCCTACAGATGGCTTTGATGGCATGTGGACTGACCAAATGATGCTTTACGATCATCTGGAGAAGAAGATGACGATGGTGCTTAAGAGGATTGACCAAGACGTTCTAGTGCCATGGGTGTTGCTTTTGAAACTCGTTGTGAAGTCTTCCTTGTGTAGGCTCAATCGAACGGATGACCAGCAGAACCAGGGGCACTACTCGAAGCTCCTCTCTTCTCCATTGAGTGTTGATCAGCGGTGGAAAGACTGAACTCAATTATGGCAATGGTCGACAATAACGAGAGTCAAACGACACAGATATGAGGGTTAGACTTTTGAGCTTCTAAGTAAAAACGTCAGAAAATGAGTTTAAGTTAACCTATTTATTAATTTTCAAGTGGCTCATAAGATTTCTGATGAAGTTATCAGAAACTGGGTTTTCGAGGCAACGTGCTTGTCAATCTTAGGCGATGCAAGTGCATTGCTCCAAATATGTTGATTTTGATTTCCTTTTCTTCCATTTGGTTTTCTGCCTCTTGAAACACTTAAGGAAGAAGGATTAGAAATTTCAATAGTTAAATGGTACTTTGAATATTAACTTTTCAAGTAGCTTCAACTCTCAAGTAGGTTTTTAAGTCGAGGTGTTCCCTACAATCATCTTAAGTGTCTCTTCCTTAGAGTTCTTTGCTTTGATCTAGAGTTGACAATCAAAGAATGAAACATCTGTTTCCTTTTTCTTTTTAAATAAATGATGAACAAGACATAAGAATTAAGTAAAACAACTTAACGTACTTGTACATCCAATACCTTCCCTCTTAGTTTAGTTCAACAACGAAGATCGAAGGCTTTTCATTATCTGTAACGTTACCCTAGTAGGGCTTTAGTCGCTGACCATTAACTTTAAATTTGCCACCATTCCTGTTAATCAGTTATACCAAACCATTTGGATATACTCTACTGATTTCAAAAGGTTCTGACCATTTGGACTTTAGTTTTCCAAGAAATAATCTCAACCTGAAGTTAAATAACAAAACTTGTTGTCCAGTGTGGAATTTAGATGGTTTGATTCTTTGGTCATGATACCTCTTCATTCTTTCCTAGTTGAGTTTAGGGTTTTCGTAAGAATGGAAACAAAGCTCCTTCAATTCATTTAATGGTAGAATTTGTTGGGATTGGTGTCCTAAATCTCTTGAGGTCTCATAGTTTTGTAAAGTTATAAATACATTTTATTTATTCAATAAAATAAGAAGTTATTTTATTTTCCTTTTCATTAACTCAATCTAATAAACTAAGATCCACAGTTAATTTATGTAAACTTAAACATGTATGTGATTGACATACGATGATGGATCTTGTTAAAGTAATAACCAAAAGGTCTGTAATATAGGGATAAGGTTGGGTGTCTTATTCTAGTAACACTACGGGAATGACTTACTTTGTAATTGTTACAAGAGTTGTAAAGTGTTTACAAGCGATTTGATCCTCATTGTTCATGTGGAGACATGTGAGTAGGGGTATTCTATACAAAGAGTTTTATAGGACCAGACTACGAAATGTTTAATTTCTCTTTGTAACACCGTTAATTGAAGAAGTTAACATTTCATATGATGACTATAGGTGACACGACCTTAATCCTGAGTGAGTTATAAACTCTTGCCTATGAGGACAATCTCTTTGATCTGTATGGGTGAAAGTGGCCAAATATTGACTCAATATGCCTACCATTTTGAGGATTTGGCTGAATAGGGAGCTGGGAACATATCTTCACAAGATGAAATTCACTCATTCCCATGTTTAGGGTAAGTAGATAAATTACTCCCTTAAGGGTTGATTCCGGGTCTTGAACAAAAAGCACCCTCTCACTAGCCCGAGATGGGTTAGTTTATAGTTGGACGATAAACTGCTTGTTCACTAGAGGAATCAATGGTACTTAAGGAGTTAAATGTAACTACAAGGGTAAAATGGTAATTTGACCCACCCTGTAGCTACGAGTTGTTTGTGAAGGGGCGACTTACTGTTGATTAGTTATTTCCATGGACATAAAACTATATCTATAGTGCGAAGAGTGCACCTATAGGTCTTTAGTGGAGTGACCTACAATTAATGAATATTGATTAATTGAATTAAAGAGTTTAATTAATCTCATATCATTGGAGCTTCTAATCTATATGTCCATATAGTCCCCTTGCTAGCTTAAGAAAGTACAATCACTATAGTAACACATACAACCTTGGATGGTAGAGTCATCCAAACTTCAAATGAGGAGGCCAAGGATAAGGCGATACTAGAACCCATAATGAGCCATCTTTGTCAGCTTCAGGTATGTTCTTAGATATTGTTAAATCTCTTGCTAACCACTCTTTAAAATTCCAAGAGGACATACACCAGCTTCAAAAGGATTCTATTTGGCTTTCCCAAGAAACAAAGTCCCTATAATAGGAAACAAGGACGAAATAGTAACCTAGATACTCAAATCACTAAGCTAGCAACTGCAGTTAGTTGGTTGGAGAACAAGGCCTTTAAAAAATTGCCTGCTTAACCCAATCACCCAAATGTAAGCGCTCACCCTTAGAAATGGCAAGGAGCTTCCTCCCACTACTTCAACGCTTGTTGTCCCACTTGCCCTATCTTCTATTAGCACTCCAAATAAGGTAAGTAAATATGAGAAAATTCAAGCAAAGGCATCACCATCACGATCAAATTACAAGGTTAGTACATCATCTTCACCTATAGTTGATTCAATTATTGCTAAAGCTCTATTTCCTAGTAGACTAGCTAAGCTGAAGGTGGAGGACAAAGATGAAGAGATCTTGGAGATGTTCAAGAAGGTGCAAATAAATATTCCTCTCCTTAATGTCGTTCAACAAGTACCAAGATATGCTAAGTTTATTAAAGTGATGGATAAGGATCGAGTCCTGGTAAGTAAGAATGCTTCTGCTTCTTAAGAAAAGCATGCCTCAGAAGTGCCATGATCTAGGTATGTTTACTTTGCCCTGTGTGATTGGTGAGAGAAAGATATGGTATGCTATGCTTGACTTGGGTGATTCTATCATTATAACACCTTATCATGTGTATCTAGACTTGAAACTGAATGACCTTCAGAAAACTGATGTCTATATGAAATTGGCTGATAGATCTTATATTCAACCATTACGAATTTTTGAAGATGTTTTAGTACAAGTTTAGAATTTGATATTCCCTGCTGATTTTTACATCTTAAAAATGGATAAGCTATGTTCTTGAAGAAGGAGAGCATGATTATTGAATAAGTGGCAATCTAATAGCACCATAAAAGTGATATTTTCCCTAGCTTAATTTGGGCTCGTTCGTAAATTTTGTGAGTTTACAATGTCATTTTGTAGGTTTTGAGTACCTAAGAGGTAGAGCGAACCATTGGAGTCAAACGGGACAAAAACAAACCAAAATGAAGCTCCAAAGCATCAACAATGAAGAGAAAGAAGGAAAACGACCAAAATGCCCCTAAGGCCAGCGTAGAGTAGAGCGTAGCTACGCTCAAATGTAGTCAACTGTATTTTAGGGAGCGTAGTGATGCTACCCTAGAGCATATCTATGCTCTAAACTTTAATGAAATGAAAACATGCGAGCTGTAAGAGCTTGACGGGTAGCTCACTACCCTCGAGGTTGGCACTAGGACTTCTACATAGAGCGTAGTGATGTTCTAACCGAGTGCAATGATGCTCCCCCTCAATATAAATTTGTTTTCAACCGTTTGAGGTCATAGGAAGTCCAATTTTGGTGATTCAACTACAATTTCTTTGTAATTTCTTCCTTCCAATACATATATCTCTGTATTTTTTTTTTTTTTATTTCTTTTATCTTTAAAACCCATCTTTCCACATTATGAGTGGCTAAGGTAAAATTCTCTAGTATAGAGTTAGGTTGAAATTCATTTTGGCTTGGTTGAGAGATTGGTAAATTTTGTTTGCTGTAGATTTTCTTTTGGTTCTTGATATATTTCAACTTCTATGCATTGAATTTACGTATGGCTTGATCACCACTGTTTTTCTAGCTTGCTAGAGAGTAATGCATCTATGTGTGTTAGTTCTAATAAGGCATAGATTAAATCATGCTTATATATGATTTTTAGATTGTTTAGGACAATTCTTTTGCTATATTGCATGATTAATCATTCAAGAAGCAGAGTAATTAGTAATTCCAGCTATCCAATTGCTAATGAACTTGACTAGATTACCTTAGCTTAATGTAGTGGTTAATTGATTATGCCTTTAATGGAACCAGTTAATTAGACATTTTGACTAATTATGTAATAGGTTAGTTCAGTAGGGTGTTGGTTTTGATCTAAGTTAAGCTAACAACCAAGAATCGAATTGAGCATGCAATTAATCCTTTGAGTTCGATGAACAACCAGGTCAAATGAATTAATCCCTAAATCCCCAGGCTAGACTCTTTAAATCAAGTTTAATCTTAATTTCAATTGCGTTTCTACATTTATGCAATTTAAATTCCTTGCAAGTTAAAACTCTCAAAACTCCCCTATGACCATTCAAATACAAGTTAAGGCTAGGATGGTCCTTAAATCCCTGTGGAGACGACCTGTTCCCACTAACTATAAGCTCTTGAGAGTTGTGGCAATAGATTTAGTTTGAAAGAATTATGATACAATAGCCTTATGTCGTGCTTGTAAAGTAAATAAAATCTCTTAGTTAAATGCAAGTTTTCCTATAAAAACTCAAGTGCAAGTTTTGATAGAGTTCTTGGAGAGTCTAGGGTCCAACTTATGGATTTGATATAATTCTATGTCAAGGCTTTGTTGATTTGATGCGGTATAGATGTACAAATGATGTGTTGAAAAGAATTTGTTGAAAAGTAAATATACAAATTTACAAATGATTTAATTACAAATGGTTATGAGTGAGAGTGAAGATGAATTGATGAACATGGAAGATGATGATACGTGGAATGTGATAATGGTGAAGGTGTTAAGTACAATTGCAGTCAAACAGCAAGCGTTGATAGATGAAAAAATCAATGGAAAAGTAGGGTTAAGGAGAATTCATTAACATTTTCGTAAGTATGCATAAGCATGCGTTCATATCTTAAACTGTAAAATTTGAGAACTCACCTCTCGATGCTTCTATGTCACATTTATCTTATTTCCGAGACACATGCAAAGTTTCTTATAGACAAAAGACTAACTTTATCTCTAAAGCCAACTATTTTCTTGTTTAAATAAAAGTTTTAATCACTTATTCTCTCAAGTAGTTGATCACTCTTACTTAAATCTATTGGTTCAATAGATTCATGAAAGGTTTTTAGCACATATCAAACAAGATGAATGTGACTTATGTAAAACTTGAAAAATGTTAGTTTCATCCACTCAAACCATTACGAAATTAGTTAGTCATGATAGAGAAGGGGAATGATATGGATAAATGAGAATGTTGAGCAATCTGATTTATATTAAATGAAGTGTAAGTCTTTTGAATTCACAATCTTAATGCAAATAAGAATGATTATAAAATGAAACGAAGTATGAAAATGATAATGTGGAGCTGTCGACTGCAATGTCTTACTGACGAAGGCTTGAATGGTGGTTGTTTGAAGTAATTGCACAAAAGAATGAAGATGAACTCTCACTTTCCAAGAGGAGAATCTGAGCTCACTCAAAGTTGCTCAAAGAAAAGCTTGAGGTAGAAGATGGAAATGGCGATGAAGGTGATTTGGAAGAGCTTTCACTATTTCTTCTCTCTATTTCTCACGTTAAATTCTTGTGGGCTATTTATTGCCATTTACAAAGGTAGCCCTCATGATTGCTTGACACATTTGCATTTAATTCCATGCCCTGCTGCTTTAACTTCTTTGCGTCACAGGTTCATTGGCTCTGTCTTCACTTTGTCAAATCTCACTTCGCTAACAAAGATGCCTAACATTAGGTTAAGACTATGTCTAGTCCCTACTTTCTTGGCCCTACCCAGGACAAGCTTTCCAGCATTCATAACTTTCCTTGTTTAGGGAATATCCATCTTAGTCAACAACTAAACGAATCCCTAGATCTTTGGAAAGCTGTTTTTAACTTCGAACCTAACTCAGTTGTCCACTTGTGTTTTGACATGACAGTCACCGCCCATGCATTTATTGTTCTTTTTCTTCTCGATGATGAGTTCATCGATGCACCAAGCAATGGTTGGCTTGATCTCACGCTTTCTAGAAGTATGTTGGATTATCCTTAGTTGTTTTTTGTTTCTTCTTATTGAGTTCTTGCATTCAAAAAGATACAAATCTCGTAATTTTCAGGATAAAATATTTTGTACAGATCATGAATGCAGAGTTGCTCTCTTTACACTATTTTCTTCTCAGGTCCATGAGTTTTCTTCTAGATTATCTTAATTATTCAAAATAACGAGTACAATAACTTGTATTTTTACAAGTTATCAAGAGCGATTTACAAATATTATTTGTTTTGGGTTCTGTCTAGCCTATAACAAATTGGGGTTGTTTCTGAGGAACTTAGCAATATTTTAGCCAATTCTTGTATTCAATTTAGTGTGTGTGGCGTCTCTTGTCATGTATGACCCATTCTTCTGAAAGTTTTGACTTCAAATATTTGCAAATATAGACAAGGAAGAGCGGCGACTTCAACAAGACAGGAAAATATAAAGAGAAGGTGAGCAAGAGGCTGACCAAGTTCATCAAGGAGATCAATTAGAAAAAAAGGAAGAGTCAAAGGACTTACAACTCGAAGTAGACATGGGAGATGCCCTTAAGCTAGTTACTAAAGCTTTATGTGATCTTTTCATTAACTTCATGCGTTTGTCTTTTACATGAAGCTAGACATTGGAGAAGTACAACCTACCACGATCCCATTGCTACTAGTTGATAAGTTTATGGCCTATCTTAGAGGTATTGTTGATGATGTATTAGTTAAAGTTGGCATGTTTATCTTCCCTATAGATTTTCTAATCTTTGACTTGGAGGAAGTGTTGGGTTGGATGTCCTAAAACTTGTAGTTTGTAAATAGTAATATGAATATTATTTTTCAATAAAGTTGTTATTAATGTTTATTCAATAAAGTTATTGTTGAATTAGGATTTCATAACTCTAAATCCAATAAACTAAGAACCCCTGACTATAGTATGATTACTTGAACTTTATATATAGACATAAAAGTGGATCAAGTTCGAGTAAAGAGCCAAAACGGTCTATAGTATTTGAATAAGGCTGGGTACCTTATCTTGGAGACACTATTGGATGCAACCTACTTTGTATTTGATACAAATGATGTGATCCTGGATCATTTATATAAAGACATTCAAGTAGGAGAATCCTGTGCAATGAGTGCATAAGACCAGGCTAGAAAAGTTTATTTTACCTTATAACTCTATTTACTGTTAAAACTACCTTTTTTTCAAATTCGATGACCTAGGCAACTCGATCTTAATCCTCAGTTAACTATGAATTCCTGTTTATTCGGGATTATCTTTAGATCTGTATAGGTGACAGTAGCCTGACTTCACTGCTCAATAAGCCTCCCATTTTAGGGGTATGATCGGGTAGATAGGTGGAGACATAGGGTGCAAGATGGAACTCACTTCTACCCGTTTTAGGGATAGTAGATAGGTTGTTCCCTCAAGTATTGGCTCCAGGTTTTGAACAAGGGGCTCCAGGTTTTGAACAAGGGGCTCCACCCTCTCATTGGCCCGAGATGGACTCAGTTTAGTAGTTTGACCATAAACATGTTGTTCATTAGAGGATCAGTGGGACTTAAGGAACTAGAAGTACTCACAGGGGAAAATGGTAATTTTGACCTAGTTGTGATTACAAACAACTTGTGAAGGATTTTCTTACCAATCATGGCTATATCAAGTGGACAGAAATACATCTACAGTGAGAAGAGTGCAATTACTAGGCTTTAGTGGAGTGTCCCGGTAGGTAACGAATGTTGATTAACTAGGTTAAGAGTTTGACCGGTTAATCTCGTATCATTGGAGCTCATAATCTAGAGGTTCATTAGATCCCCTGGCTAGCTCATATTGGACCAAGCCTTAGAACGGTGTGATGAATGAATTTGAATTGTTCAAATTCAATTTAAAGAGTAAAGCATTAAAAGAATTTAACAACTTATTATTTGATTTCGAATTGAACAATAGAGAGAGATAAAAATATTTAAATATGATTTAAATATTGTGTATATGAATAAGAATTCATATCAAGAATAGTTAAATTGGGATTTATATAATTTAATATATGATTATTTAATTAAATGTATAATTAATGATTTGAACTAATTATTATATATATAATATTAATTTAATATTGAAAATTTGAATTTAGAAGTCAAAAAGGTCAAATTTTGACCTTAGTTAGTGACAATTTCCAATTTCCCAATTTTAAGTGATTTTATGACTAATGCAGTTGAAGATTTGTTGTGTTCTTCATAAATGGACACTAATCCCACTTATTATTGTGCAAATTAGGTGTCAATTTGGAATTAAAACTCATTTTGCATGATAATCTCTTTAAAAGAGATGTTTTAAATGAGATTTGTTCTTCTTCATGCTGGAAGAGCTTTAGCACTCAAAGTTCTAAACACTCAACCTCTCTCAATTCACAAATTTCCCTTCAATTCCTCACACAATTTGATCCTACAATCAAATTCTAAAACTAGAGAATAGTAAGGAAGGTACTTGTGGTGGTCTACATTCTGTTCGTGATCAAATTGAAGGTTAATTTGCAAGAGTTTGGTGCTACAATGGTTGTTTTTCCGACCCTCTGTTTTATAACTTGAAAATCAACATGTCTTTTCTATCAAATTAAAACAAATTAGAGTGTTTTAAATCCAATTGCTCCCGCTTACATGATTTAAACTCTTTCAGGAAGATTAAAAATTTTTTATTATTCTTGGACGCCCATTCTTAGCAACTGGAAGTTTATATTCTCTCAAATTAAGGGAGTTTATATTAGATTTCACTTGTTTGCTAGTAGTTTTCAGGTCAAAATAAAGAAAATCAGAAGTAAAGACCAAAAGATCAAAACCGAGGCAGAATACGTTGAAAAAGTGAAGGAAACGCCAAAACTGCCAAAAATAGGGCAGCGTCGCGGCGCTTTTCCCGAGAGTTAATTCCGCCTCAACACAACAACAGCGCCACGGCGCCATCCAATTGTGCAGTGGTGACAACTTTTCCATATTGGTTAGCGTCGCAACGCCATTAACCAGTGTCATAGCTCCAACTTTCCTAATTTGAAGATTTTGTATTTTTGGAAGGAATTTTGGGCAACCAACTCTATAAATTGGAGGGTTTCCAGCAGCCCTAATCACGAATTAACACACCAAAAAAGAGTCTCACAGAGTAAGTTGGCTGCAAGAAAGAGAAAAAAGTTTGAGAGAGAGTTTGGTGTAGTTCGAGTTCCCTACGTGAAGACCGAAGGACATCTTGGCGGTTTCTCCTCAATCAAGGGCTTCTTCCTAGTAAAGTTTTTCTTTCTTTACACTCTTTCTATGCTTAATTTGTTTGTGAACATGTTGCTTAAAACTATGAGTGGCTAAACTCTTTAGTTTTAGGGTATTGATGAATTGTTTATGAAGTTATGTTGATATTGTAGAATATTCATGGTTTTGTTGTAATGATTATGCTTTTCATTGTTATTGTATTTAACTCTTGTTGATTGGCCATCCTTGAATGTTAGGTTAGATATATGGTTGAGAGATTGTATGTCTAACTAGATCTATAACAATGAATTGTTGTTAATCTATCATGAAAATAGTTAGGTTAACAATGATAGTTGCCAAAGACTATTCTTAATGCCATGTAATTTGTGTTGATTTCAAGAGATTAGTAATCAATTGAGTTGCATGAGAAAATGTTGTTTTTGAGAGAAAATAACTTAGATTTATGTTTCTCGACTTAAACATATGAATTACAATGAAATCCATGAACTCTAGAATATTGCATGATGAAATAAACAAAGATTCTTTACCTTAGAACTCTCTTTGACTCTTTTGTTTCTTACTAATTTGCTTCCCTTATTTAGTTTTATTTCCAAAATCATAACTTCAATTCCAATCCTCAAATAAAATTGATTCGATTCTATAATAGTTAAATAATTTAAACCTTCACAATTGGATCCTCCATGGAATGATATTCGAACTTTACCGTCTTATATTATAACTTGACCCGTACACTTGTGGTTAACACTTAAAGTGAGCATTAGGTTTTTGACAGGCAGGAATACTTACCACTATACTACAACGAATTAACACACCACTCAAAGATCATAAAGTGCTTTAGTGACTAAATTATTGCCTAACTGACAAGGGATAGAGAAACTCCCCGGATCTTTTAATTTTGGAGGCAATTTTCTTTGTAGTATCGCCCTACATTCTTCAATTAGTGCAACCGTTTCTTCTCCATACCTCTTTTTCTTAGACTACACCTCCTTCATGAACTTGTCATACTTAGACATTTGTTATAATGCCTCTTCAAAAGGGAGGTTAATTTCCAACTTTTTGAATATGTCTAAGAATTTACAAAATTGAGCATCAATCTTTTTCTTTTGAAATTTTTTAGGAAAAGGTAAAGTGTTAGGGACAAAAGAAGTAGAGTTAGAAGTACTCCCTATGCTTGACTTTGATTTCTCTTTTTCCTTAGATACACTCTCTTTTTGTATTAGGGCATCCTCTATGTTGGCTTCATCCTCTTCTTGTGGAAGCTCATCATCATCTATCATGATGTACTTGTTCAACTCCTTGCTACTCCTTAGGGTTATGGCATTGCATTCCTCCTTGGGGTTCTCCAGAAAACTTGGAAATTTACCTTTTTCCATTGTGTGGAGAGATGTGGCCATTTGACTAAGTTGAACTTCCAAGTTTCGGATTGCCTTACCTTGGCTTTGTACGGTGTTTGCTATGTCTTGGACTGAATTCTCCAATGTGGTTGTCCTTGATCTCTTTGACAAAGTCAAGCATTATGTCCTCCAATGATTATGTCTTTGCATTCCCCGCTCCATTGAATCCTTGAGGTGCTTGCAACACATTGTTGTTGGCATATGAGAAATTCTCATGATTCCTTAAGTTGGGATGATAGTGAGTTGGGAGTTGTTGTTGACCTCGGTATTGTCCTCTATCCACATAATTGGTCACCTCTAACTCACTTGGCTCTTGTTGATTTGCCATGGCCGCAAGGAAAGCTATAGATGGTGGACTTGCTTGGGCTTGGCTTCCTTGAGACAATTTAGATAAAGCATTAGTGAGAGAAGCCAATTAAGCTTTTAGAGATTTTACCTCATCCATCTCATATACTCTGGCGGCTTTTGTGATGATTGGAGAAGACCGTTCACATGGCCAATTATAAGATGTATTGGCCAAGTCTTCTAGTATGGTATAGGCCTCTTGAGTATTCTTTGAGAAAATTGAGC
This sequence comes from Citrullus colocynthis, assembly GCA_031780015.1. Lineage (NCBI taxonomy): Eukaryota > Viridiplantae > Streptophyta > Magnoliopsida > Cucurbitales > Cucurbitaceae > Citrullus > Citrullus colocynthis. The sequence goes on from QLSR01000086.1 coordinate 1,250,678, forward strand.
CTCCGGCGATTGCATCTAGGATGAATTTGGTTGAACTTGACAATTCATTGTAAAAGAGTTGAATTTGCAACCAATCCGGGTACCCATGTAGAGGGCACCTCCTTAAGAGATCCTTGTACCTCTCCCAAACCTCATAAAGTTGTTTATCCTCGAGTTGGTGGAATGTTCCAATCTTTATTCTTAGCCTTTGAGATTTAGCCGGTGGAAAATACTTGTTCAAGAAAGCTTGAGCTAAAATCTCCCACGTGGTGATACTATCCAGAGGTATAGTTTCCAACCAATCCTTTGCTCGGTCCTGTAAAGAAAAAGGAAAAAGTCTTAGTTTAATCACATCGCTAGAAACACCATTCATCTTTACCGTTTTGCATATCTCTAACAAAGACCGTAAATGATTGTGAGGATCTTCATTGGTTCTTCCTCTAAAGGCTAGCTCTCTAGCCATTTGGATCAACCCCGGTTTCAACTCAAAGTTGTTGACATTGATGGGCACATTCATTATTTTAGGTTTATTTGCCAGTAATGTTAGTTGGAAATAGTCCTGAATTGCCTTTGGTATCTCCTCTACCATCTCCTCGGTATGATTGTGTTGAACCCTTAGGTTTCTTCTACACGTCCTTTCAATCTCGGGGTCAAGAGGAAGGATGTTAGTATTATCACGAAGAATAAACTGACAAAATTATCAACCAAAATAAAATAAATTACATTAAATTAAAAAATAACATACATCTCAAATTAAGATCTATCAATTCTAATGAATATTAAGTAACAAAATCTTTCTTTGGATCCCCGACAACGGCGCCAAAAACTTGATGCTCACTTTAAGTGTTAACTGCAAGTATATAGGTCAAGTTATAATATAAGACGGTAAAGTCTGAATATCATTCCACTGAAGATCCAGTTGTGAAGGTTAAAGTTACGTAGCTATTATAGAATCAAATCAATTTTATTTGAGGATTGGAATTGAAATTGTGAATTTGCAAATACTAAAAAGGAGAGTATAGATAAGAAACACAAGAGTCAAAGAGAGTTCTAGGGTAATGAATCCTTGTTTATTTCATCATGCAATATTCTAAGAGTCATGGATTTCATTGCAATTCTTATGCTTAAGTCTAGAAACATAAATCCAAGTTATTTTCTCTAAAAAACAATCTTTTCTCATGTAATTCAATTGATTACTAATCTCTTGAAATCAATACAAATTACATGACATTAAGCATAGTCTTTAGCAACTTTCATTGTTAACCTAACTATTCTCATGATAGATTAACAACAATTCATTGTTATAGATCTAATTAGATATATAATCTCTCAACCATACATCTAATTTAACATTCAAGGATGGCAGGGCCCTCATTGATGTCCAATAAGAGAAGTTGACTCTAAGGGTAAATGATGAAAATATGGTCTTTAATATGTACAAGTCCTTAGTCATCATGATGAGGTTAGTACTTTCCATATGATAGATGTAATTGACAAAATTGTTTATGAGCATGTTGAGGTTGTGCTTGCTACTGATTATTTTGAATAAAGCATATTAGATTTTGATCTGATGGTGTGAATATAGTGTCTGATGATATTCCTGAAGGGATTGAATCCCGTGCGGAAGCGTGTGAACGCCTTGCTTTTGGTTTTTGTTTTAGAACTCAAAAACACAGAACAAATAAACAACATTTATATTGTAGATCTACAGGTTAAGCATGTTTTTAAAGAAACTGTAGGGAAGAAGAAAATATTACCTTTGAACAACATTTCTTCAAATCGTCTCTAGGTTCTCATTCTTCTTTAATGATTCAACGTGAACTAATTAAACTCTTTAATTATGTTAATGAACATTCATTAATTGTGTCACTCCACTAAATGAGACCCACAATTGCACTGTTTACACTGAAGAATATTTCTGAGTCCATGGATTTATTAACTATTACAGTAAGTTAATCCTCTACAAGCAGTCCGTAATTACAGATGAGTCAAATTATCGTTTTACCCCTGTAATTACCTCTTACTCGTTAAGTACCACTGATCGCTCTAATGAACAACTTGTTTATGGTCTTACCATAAACTAAGTTCCTCTCTGGCTGTGAGAGGGCAGGTACCCTTTGTTCAAGAGCTAGGAAGCTACTCCTCTACTTACCCTGAAGGCAAGAATGAGTGAATTCCATCTTGTGTAGCTATGTTCCCAGCTCCCTACTTGGACAAATCCCCAAAATGTTAGGCTTATTGAGTCGGCTACTCGAGCCACTCTCATCGATACAAATTAAAGGACCACTTTCATAGACAAAGTCCATACCTTACTCAGGATTAAGATTGAGTTACATGATTATCCTATGAAATATTAATCTCTTCAGTCAATGATGTTACAAAGAGAGATTAAATATTTCACAATCCAGTTTTATACAAACTCTTTGCATAGGATACCCCTACTTGCATCTCTCCAAACGATTTGGATCACATCATTTGTAACACTTTACAACAATTACAATATTTACAAAGTGGGTCGTATCCATAGTGTTACCAGGATAAGAGACCCAACCTTATCCATATACTATAGACCCTTTAGGTTATTATTTGAGCATGATTCACTTGTATGTCCACTACATACTGTTCAAGTCTCATGAAATAACCTTAGATTTTTCCTTAATGGAAAATTGCATATATAAAATAATCAACCATTATTTTAAATAACTTATTAACTACTAGGCTTTAGGGCATACTAATAACTTCTAGAAATACTAGTTATTATTAGTTTTCTTTTAGAATAGTAGAAATAAATTAAAGAATCATGTGGAAATTTGGGCTTTAATTCATTGATACATCATATTTTGCGTTTTACTCTTTTGAGTTGGTGAAGATAAATCTTTTGAAGTAAATGATATCTAAAATGCATGATTTAATGTAGGAAGGCAAGTCTCATGTCAGCACAACGTAATCGAGAAACGCAAAGCAGCGAAGAATCTGACGCGAATCCTAAGAGATTGCCATGAGATTGAGGTGCTTAATCTGCGGCAGAAGTGACGATTACAAATTTTGCTGAGAATCATGCAATTATGCAAGAATGACGCAAGGCGCTAAATCAGCCTATGATGATGCGAGTCTGCCAGCGTTGCAAGGCAGCCTCTATAAAAAGGCAGACTCAAAGGCTGAGAAGGTTGTTGAAATCTTCGGGAAAATTCTCAAGTGACGCTAGAGTTCTTTCCAGACAACAACCGAAGACAAAAAACTCAAGAGAGAAGTCTTCCTTCCGATCATCCTTCTCACAACAGAAACTATCACACAACTAGAGTTGGCAGATTCGAGAGATCAAGCATATGCCGATTATTTCATGCTTTCTATCATGTTTTTTACTTTCTTATGTTTCTTAGTGTAACAAGAGATTGTAATCTTTGAAACATTTGATTCATTCCATTAATCTACACATTCTTCATGTCTACCATTTTCTTGTCCCTTATCATTTGTGTATTAATATCCATGAATAGCTAAATTTCTTAAGGGTTAAGGGTCATCTTGTTGTCTATTTAAGAAACAATGATTGGGTTATTTCATCTTGTTGAATGTGTTGAATCTAATACTCATTTCCATCTAGCTAATCGAGATGAGTAGTAAAAATCAACTGCTTGAGAGAGTAAGTGATTGTGAAAATCATTAAGCAAGGCTAAGAAGTATTTCTAGACACAGAAGTAACCTTAGAATTTAATATTCTCACATGCGTCATAGACATATGAGCATGTGATCTGTTAACCGAAAGGTGTAGATTAAGAGTTGATAATATGAAATAATTCACTCTGAGTTTCTAGAAATAGGCAATAACCAATCCTAGCCTTTTTTTTCTTCCGATTCACATTTATACATTTGTTGATTACTGTTGTGAAACATCATAATTCATTTCCCACCAATTTAGTATAGTTTTTTATTGCCTATTTACTTTTAACGGATTGCAACCATTCTTACTCTCTTGTTACGCATATAGCTCAAATAATTAAAGGAAATTTGAAATCTGCATCGTCCATGCGTTCAACCTCGGACTCACCGAGAAACCTAATTTTGACTTATACTTGGGTTAAAGTTAGGAAAACTTGACTATTTAATAACGCATGCATTACACCTTAAGGTGGACAACACATACATCCCAACAATCTCCCACTTGCACTAAAGCTGATGACACATGCATCCTAGGCATGCTATATACCCAACATGCTCTCCATTTGCCCTTGTGTAGTAGAGACATGTCTCGTCGTCTTAGACATTCTAGGAGACCTCTCACACTTTAGCCTAAAGAGTCTTAGTATATATAATTCAAATTGTTATGTCAACAAATACCATCTTGGTTACCACCATGATGTTTCTCTTAATTTGTTTTTAATGCTAAAATTAGTTGTTCACGAATATCCTCATACTTAATCTGCCACACTATGTCATAAAGTGGATAGACTAATTCATATCTGAAACAATTTTTAAATATTTAAGGATATACCATAGCTATGCAAATTATTGCTTCACAAGCAAGAATGTTGTCTTGTAGTCCAATTTACAATGCTTACGATCAAACATGGATTTCTCTAAACCTTGTATGAGATAGTGTATCTAGTAAAAGATCAAATTTTAAACTTTATACATCTCCGTCTCATTATTCATAAGTTTTAATTTATCAAACTCAATAGTCATACCATTGATTTAACTGATATAACTAACCAAATGTATATGAAATATTAATTAAGTCTCATGTAAGAATTATATCCCCTCAACACTTAAGGTGTCTTAGAAAACTTTTCCTTAGACATATCAACTTCACTTTAGAATGATACACAATCATTCCATCTGAAGCTATTGCATCGAACATTCAACAACAACTACGTGGACACTTAATATACAAACATTTCAAATCAACTATTTGAACTTGGTTAAATAGTCAAACTTTCATATTGATTTTTACTTCATTCGTAATGAGTAAATATCAATATAAAATAGATAAATACCTACTTTTCATTTTCTTGTATGCACAAGAACATTGTCATTACTCAAAATCGTGGGTTATGATACTATATCAAACCCTTATACTCAAATATCCTAATTGTGAAATTCATTTCTCAAATTAACATCACAATTTTGCAAACTTTTTGCTATTGGGTCTTTGAAAAATTCCCAAATTTGTGTAGATGCATTTAAATCTTTTTTATAAAAGAAGTTATTCATTTTTACATATCTCATATACAATAATGAATCACATAATGCTTAAAGAATCCATTATAGTAACTAGTGAGAAAATTGATTCAAAGTCAATTATGTTACCAGTTCCAGTGTTGTTATTTACCTTAAGCCAAATGTCTTTGAGAATATCTATATCAAAGTTGTACACTTACAAATCTATTTTTTGTACATCCATTTATATCCTATGGGTTTTACCTCTTCCAGAAAAAAAAAAATCCACAAAACAGACTGATATTAAGTACTCATACTTTATCTCAAGTTATATGACTTTGACATAATATCTTTTGTCAATGCCCTTCAATTCTTTTCATCCAATATGACAACTTTGACTTCCAATAAGTCATAGAAAAGGTTGAGTCATCTCATAATTCTCCTACTACTTTTGAGCTTCATAAGTTTTCATCTCATTATCTAATATGACGATGAAGACTTCAAGTATGCCTTTGTAAATGTTGAATTATCTCATAACTCTCCCACTACGACAAAGACTTATTTGTTTGGCAATTAGAATACATTTGACATTCAAATGCAAATAAATGGTTAGTAACACTGTTAACTATTAAGTAGTTTTACTTGGAACTATTTCATCTGTTGGGGTTTATGCCCTAAAGCTCATACTTTTGTAAATAAACTATTCATCAATTAATAAAGTAAGTTGTTATTTTGTGTTAGTTACTTATTTTGCATAACTTTATCCAATAAACACAAAAACCAAGGTTGTTGTATGAAGTCTTGAACATGTATGTAGTTCACATACAAGTGGACCATGTTTAAGAAATAACCTAAAGGTTTATAGTTTATGGATAAGGTTGGGTGCCTTATCCTGGTGACACTATGCATATGACCCACTTTGTAATAGTTACAAATGGTTTGATCCAAACAGTTGATGTGGAGATATGTGAGTGGGGGTATCCTATATAAAGATTTTGTATAAGACTGGACTGGGAAATATTTAATTTCTCTTTGTAAATTCGTTAATGGATGAGATTAATATTTTATAGGATGATCATGTGCAACTCGATCTTAATCATGAGTGACTTATGAACGTTTGTCTGTGAGGCTGGTCCTTTGGTCTGCATAGGTGAGAGAGGCCCGAGTTGCCGATTCAATAGGCCTATGATTTTGGGGATTTGAATGAATGGGGAGCTGAGAACATAACTACCCAAGATGGAATTCACTCCTTCCTAGATAGGGTAAGTAGATGAATAGTTCCCTTAAGTGCTGATTTTGGGTCTTGAATAAGGGGCCCCACCCTCTCACCAGCTCGAGAGAGACTTAGTTTATGGTTAGACCATAAACAAATTTTCATTAGAAAAATCAATGGTACTTAAGGAAAAGAGGTAATTATAAAGATAGAACGGAAGGTTGACCTAGCTATAATTATGAACAACTTGTGAAGGATCAACTTACTTATACTAATTATGTCCATGGACACAATTTGTCCTACAGTGCACAAGAGTTCAACCATGAGTCTATAGTTGTTTTCCATGTAGCTAATGAATATAGATTAATTAAGTTTAATTAATTAATCTTGGATCATTAGAGCTTATAATCTGTAGGTCCATAATAATCCCTTGCTAGCTCACCACGGACCAACAAGGATCAAATATGTTGAAAGAAAAATTTGAAATGTCCAAATTTATAAGGAAAAATAATAATTGTATTGGATACAATTAATTACATGATTTATGATAAAGTTTATTTGAATAAGATTCAAATTATAATTTTCATGGAGAATTAATTTATTTGAGTTTGATTCAAATAATTAATTATTTATTTAGATTAAATCTATATAACTAAATAGCGGGATAATTAATTAATTAATTTGAATTAGATTCAAATAATTCATTATTTAATTTGGATGTGATTCAAATTAAAGATTCTGCAAAAGATAAATATTTAATATGATTTCAATATTTTAAACTATTGAATATGAGATATTATTTGGGTAGATATTTATTAATATTTGATATTATTAAATATTTAATTTAAATCTTAGAGGGGTTATCCTAATAGGATTAGGAGTAACCATAAAATTCTATAAATAGGGTCTTGGGAGCGTTTATAGAACACACATTTTCTACCAGAATAATCTCTATGATTACTTTAAAACTCTTCCTCTAGAAATTCTCCCAATTTTCTTAGAAAAGTTCTAAGAAAATTCTTCATCCCAATCTTTCAAGAAGTGGTTCCCATAAACCGAATCTTACTAGAGTCATAGCAAGGAAGATCTCTTAGAAAATGAAGACTACAAGGATAAGACTATCAGTTCGAGGAGAAGATTTTGTCGAAATTATAGATCGACAGAGGTATATTGCTTAACATTTTTCTTAAATATTTGTATTTTTAATTCTTTCAAGAAATCGAGCGATCACACACTTCCACTGTAACTCAATTCCCTTCATCATCAACATAGCTTAACCTTTTTACAGGTTCGTAGCCTTTCATTTGACATCCCTAATAAAATCAGTATTTGTCACACAGACACATTGTTTTATTTTGGAGTGTACAAAGGCCATTTTATAACTCCTCAAGGACTACCTAATAAAATCAGTATTTAGCTTAATGATACTTTTACACATAAATACTCGTCAATCATATTAATGACATATTTAAGATATCCGACTTACTCTTTCAATCACTAGACAACTTGAGTCAAAATGTGTAAGTCCAATGCGTTCTTTAGCCAGGTAGCCTTATCTAATTCATTCAACGACACTCTTGCATGAAAAGCAAGACTTTTGACAAATAATAGTAATTCAACTCTAACTCTTAGAGAATTCCCCGTAACTATCACTTAATTGCCAAAGACAAGCATCTTTTTAGGAGAAACGAATTTGTCTTTCTTTTTGGATTCATTAATACTTACTATCACCCTTAGTTTAGTCTTCAAATGTGTTAACTTTTAACGCATAAAAATGTATTTATTTAATATTGAACATATTTTCAAATAACTTTTGAAAACATGCCTTATCACTAAAATCATTCATACTATATGATTTATTTAGTAATAAAGTCTGGAGAAATTGAATTTCTCTTATGATGATAAAAGCACCATATTTAGCATAAATAAACATCTTAATGTCTCCCACTACTTTAACTGAGATAAGCTTTCTGTTGCTAACTAGTAGAAGCCATTCTACTGATTTAAGTGTTTGCCAAGAAAAACAATTTAATTGTAATGAAGAAAAAAAACTCTGATAGTGAATCCTTGTTCAACTATCAAGGTGTGAGTCTTTATTCTCCACCAAGAATTAAGTAAATCAAATTTACTTTATTCTTATTTTTCTTCCTTTTTGAGGTATTTCTAAAATTCCTCATCGTGTGACATCCAAAGCTAATTTGGAAACTTTTTCCTTATTGGCTTTTGTCACATAAATTTTTCTTGGACTCAAATAATACTTAACTTTTGAGGTCATTTAGCTTCCATGACTTCAACATATAATATGTCTTTGTCGTGGCTTTATCTTCTAATAAAAACACATCATATATTATCTAAATGATAAAAGTAAGTCATTTCTTCATTTATAATTCATGAACATTTCATGAATTGACAACAACCCTTTTAAAAACATTTCTCAAATAAAAGACAAATTTAAAAAAAGTGTGGATGGCATTTTTCCAACTAACTTATTTATCAAACCTTTTCACTTTTAACGGTAATTGAAAACTAAAACTCAAGAGAGAAATTAACATAACTTTGAAGTATATAAAACAAGCTATTTGACTATATGCAATCAATTATCCATTCAAGTTCAACATAGAAATTAAAAGGAACCCTATATATTTAATATGAATCTCATTCATATTAATTAATAATGTCTATTGCTATGATGCCCCAGTGATTTAAAACAAGTACCACCTTAGTTATTCCTTCAATGGATTGAGATATTCTCAACCAAACGCTACACTAGAATAATTCTTATTCCTTTAGTATTTAGTTATCATTTATTCGGTAAAAAAAATCATTAACTTGCTTAATGATTTCTTGTAAGTGGTGACCCTTCATTTTAGATCATATAGTTCCGCCTCAATAAACCTGCCGAAGGGAAGGACAAAATATTGGTGCAACTAACTATAGTGATCCTATCCATTTCTAGAGTTTACCCTAATATTGACTCCATGTAAACACCTTCCGAAGGAAGGCCTCTTCCACGGGTACACGAGGCCAAGCATGAAGTCTCCTATTGTCCACCAACGAAGGAGACCGTAGGATATGTTGACACATGTCCTTCTCCCACTTACTATTAAATATTTTCTCCATTCACCTTGATATTGACCCATGCAAACACATTTCAAAGGGAGGACACTTCCAAGGTACCACAAGGCCAAGCATGAATCTCAAGGTGTGAACTTTCACGGAGTGCTTAAGAGAAAATTGACATATCATATATATCTTTTTCTCCCACTAATTATTTTAAAATTGAGGGTCATTGCTCAGATAAATTAGGCTAAGTCATTTATCTAATTGTGTTTATTTGCCCAACATAAGATTTGTTGGATAGTTGAAAATCATGTGATCAAACATTTATTAAACATTTTAATAAATCTAATCACATCATTACTTGCTTTATAAAATTTTGACTAATTCACCTCCTAAGTCGATTCCCAAATAGGGGTGTTTCCTTATGGTCAGCTTAAGTACCCCAGCCTAGACAGAACCTTCCTTAGACATAGGTCCATTATAGTCGATATTTTATAAATTAATCTTTTATTCTCTCATTTTAATGATAAACTATTTCAAATAAATTGATTAATCTTATCCTAATCTCATTAGGTTAGCATGCAATCCTAAGTTTTATATTCATTAAACATATAATATAACTTTTATATTAATATTAATGAATTAAAACTTATCTTATATGCATTTTATGATTATATTATTAATTAAATATAAGTATTATATTTTAATTACTAATTATCAAATTTCATGCATATCAATGTCATTGATATACATAATATAACCCATATATTAATATTAATGAAAAACTATATAGTATGCATGTTTTTAATCATACATTAGAATATATAATATAACATTTATATTATAATCATGCAAACAATATAGTAAAATCATGCATGTACATACTTTAGGAATTAACCTGAACTTTAAATATAATATTTATATTTTAATATGAGTCATGATCATGCAGTTTTATTAATTAATAAAACTCTTATATTAATACTAATAAAAAAATATTAAACATGCTATCAAATAATATAACACTTATATTTAAATATGATGCATGACATGCTTAACCAGTGATGATATTTTAAACTTTATGACATAGTTTATGCAGCATATAACTAATATAATTAAACATACATCTCATGCATAGTAAAACTATATTATAGCAATAAAATACCAAATATTAGCACCCTAATAAAAAAATTAATTTAATTTAAAACATAAGAAATTGCCTTAAAATGCTAGAAGAAACTGTCATTTTCGTGCTTGAAGAAAATTGCTACGTTCATGTTAGGAATTGTTACGACCTTTCCATGACGCAAAAACATTCATGGATGAAAGTCAAAAGTTTTTAATGGCGCGCAAAATATGATGGACAGCAGAAATTTGCATAAAAACCTCTTGGGTTTGCACTAAAAAATCCATCTTTCACCTCTATTTTTCGCCTTTATCACAGCGAACACTTCTCCACAAACGACCTGGACTTACAAACTCAATTTATAGAACAAATACCAAAACAACGAGCCCTTACATTGATCAAATCAACGATAAGTGTAAATCTATGTGCCAATATTTGTAAATATCTATTTTGCAAGACTCGCATTCAAAATGCAGTAAGGTACCCACCATTCAATTCTATGCAAAATTGAAAACAAAATAAAAAACACGATTTGGCTCTGGTACCAATTGAAAGACACTTTAAAAAACAAAATGTAAATGCCTTTCTTTTGGTTTTTGTTTTAGAACTAAAAAACACGGAACAGAGAAACAACATTCGTAAAATAAACTACATATTAGGCATATATTTAAAGAAACTACAGGGAAGAAGAAAACATTACCTTCGAATAACACTTCTTCAAATCTTCTCCAGGTCTTCTGATGCGCACTTTGAATGTTAACCGCAAGTATATGGGTCAAGCTATAATATAAGACGTTGAAGTCTGAATATCGTTCCACGGGAGATCCAATTGTGAAGGTTTATGTTACTTAGCTATTCTAGAATCGAATCAATTTTATTTGAGGATTGGAATGGAAGTTGTTAATTATGGAAAATATAAGCCAAATAAGGAAAGTAATAAAGTGAGAAACACAAGAGTCAAAGAGAGTTCTAGGATAGTGAATCCTTGTTTATTTCATCATGCAATATTATAGATTTCATGGATTTTATTGTCATTTATATGTCTAAGTCTAGAAACTTAATTCCAAGTTATTTTCTCTAAAAAACAACCCTTTCTCATGCAACTCGATTGATTACTAATCTCTTGAAACCAATACAAATTACATAGCATTAAGAATAGTCTTTAGCAACTTTTATTGTCAACCTAATTACTCTCGTGATAGATTAACAACAATTCATTGTTATAGATCAAGTTAAACATACAATCTCTCAATCATACATCTAACCTAACATGTGAAGATGGCCAATCCACAAGAATTAAACACAATAACAATGAAAAGCATAATCATTCCAACAAAACCATGAAAGTCTATAAGATCAACATGAATTCATAAACAATTCATCAAAACCCTAAAACTAAAGAGTTTAGCCACTCATAGCTTGAAGCAACATGTTTAAACAAAATAAACAAAGAAAAAGTGTAAAGAAAGGGAAACTTTATTGAAAAGAGGCTCTCGATTGAGGTAGCACCGTCACGATCTCCTTGGCTCTCACGTCGAAATTTGAATGGACCACGACAATCTCGAACTCTTTTTCTCTTCTTTGCAACTAACTCACTCCTTGAACTCTTTTATGAACTCTCACTCAATTCTCTCCTTCTTGTGCCTCTTTTGGCCTGTAGATTGATGATTAGGGCTGCTGGAAACCCCCAAATTTATAGAGTTGGCCGCCTAAAAACTTACCAAAAATACCAATTTTTCATTTATGGTAACCTGGCGCCGCGGTGCTATTGAAAATTTGAAAACAGCGCCACGCTGTTGGAGAGCGTCGCGGCGCTAGGGCTGCATGCAGAATTATTTGCTCTCGGGTTTTAGCGCTACGGCGCTATCCCAGTTTTTGCAACTTTGTGTTTTTCATCTCTTTTTCACCGTATTCCTGCTCGGTTTTGATCTTTTAGTCTTTTCTTCTAATTTTTCCTATTTTAACCTGAAAACCACTAGCAAACAAGTGAAATCTAATATAAACTCCCTTAATTTGAGAGGATAGAAAGCACTTTTCAAGCACTTATCATCTTCATTCTTTTCTGCAATTGATCTCCCACGTAAATGCTAGGATGCCACCAAAAAGTCTTCCCCACTATTCTTTTAGCAAGGACCAGTCTGTGGGAACCAGTTTTTTGAAAGAGAGAGGGAAGTTTTTGTGAATGAGATTTCACAAAGAACTCCTTTTCTCTTTTAATTAACAGGAGCAAATTGAGAGAGATTAATATGGTAGGAAGAGAGAGCTTTGAGAAGTTCCAAAACTTCTTTACAGTGAATAATCTCATTGTGAGCTAGCAAGGGGACCTAACAAGCATATATATTAGAAAGTCCAATGATTTGACATTAACTAATTAAACTCTTTAATTATGTTAATGAACATTCATTAACTATGTGCCACTCCACTAAAGATCCATAGTTGCACCCTTTGTACTATAGAATATTTCTACATCCATGAATTTAACCATTACAGTAAGTTAATCCTATACGAGTAGCTTGTAATTACAACTAGGTCAAACTACCATTTTACTCCTATAATTACCTCTTATTCCTTTAGTACCACTGATCTCTCTAATGAACAATCACTTTATGGTCTTACCATAAACCAAGTTCCTCTTGAGCCAGTGAGAGGGCAGGTACCCTTTGTTTAAGACTCGAAATCAGCTCTTATGGAAACTACTCTTCTACTTACCCTAAAGGTGGGAAGGAGTGAATTCCATCTTGTTTACTATGTTCCTAGCTCTCTACTCAGAAAAATCCCCAAAATGGTAGGCTTATTGAGTCAGCGACTCAGGCCACTCTCACCCATATAAATCAAAAGACAAGCCTTCACAGGAAGGAGTCCATAACTCATTGAGGATTGAGATCGAGTTACAAAGAGAGATTAAATATTTTGCGGTTCAGTCTTATATAATCTCATAGTATAGGATACCCCCACTCGCATATTTCCACGCGAACGATTTGGATCACATCGTCTGTAACACTTACAACATTTGTAACACTTACAAAGTAGGTCGTGTCCATTATATTACCAGGATAAAGCACTCAACTGTATCCATATACTATAGACCCTTTAGGTTATTACTCGAATATGGTCCACTTGTATGTCTACTACATACTATTCAAGTCTCATGAAATAACCTTGGATTTTTTCTTAATGCATTATTGCACATTTAAATAATCAACCACTATTTCAAATAACTTATTAACTATGAGACTTTAGGGTATACATCACAACATTGCTTTGAATGTTAAGTGGTTAGATAATATGCAAGTGTGTAGCAAAGTGTATAACCTGTGGCTCTTGTTTCTTTACATGCTGCAGATGATGTAAATGTTGAGAAATCTACCTTAGAATTGAAACTATTACCTCCTCATTTGAAATATGCATTTTTAGGTGACTTTCTTCTTACTTTGTTATTATATCTTCTGATTTGAATTTTGTTGAGGAAGAGAAGTTTTTTTAGAATCTTGAGAAAGCATAAGTCTGTTATTGGTTGGTCTATTGAGGATCTTAAATGGAGCTTCTTTACATGTTGTGGATGATGTAAATGTTGAGAAACCTACCTTAGAATTGAAACTATTACCTCCTCATTTGACATATGTATTCTTAGGTGACTTTCTTCTTCCTCTGTTATTATATCTTCTGATTTGAATTCTGTTTAGGAAGAGAAGTTTGTTGAAAGTCTTGAGAAAGCATAAGTCTGCTATTGGTTGGTCTATTGAGGATCTTAAATATATTAGTTCATCTATCTGTATGCACAAAATTTTGATGGAAAATAACTTTACTCCTTCAGTGGAACACCAAAGGAGACTTAACCCCTCCATGAAGAAGGTCATTAAGAAAGAAGTGCTCAAGTTTTTTAATACAAGAATCATATGTCATATCTAACAGTTCTTGGGTAAGTCCTATTCAAGTAATATCCAAGAAAGGTGGAATGATTATTGTGAAAAATGAAAAAAGATTAATTAATTTCCACCAGGACTGAAATAGGATGGCGTGTTTGTATTGATTACAGGAAGTTGAACAAGGCTACTAGAAAAGATCATTTTCCTCTTCCTTTTATCAGTCAAATGCTTAATAGGCTTGTAGGTTATGCTCATTATTGCTTTCTAGATGGATATTCAGGTTACAACCAAATTTTCATAGCTCTTGAGGACCAAGAAAAGACAACCTTCATGTGTCCTTATGAGACATTTTCTTTTAAGAGAATGCATTTTGGTTTATGCAATGCCCTAGCTACTTTTCAACATTGTATGATGGCTATTTTTCAGGGGCTCATTAAGGATTTAATGGACGTTTTCATGGATGATTTTTCAGTTTTTGAATTCTTCTTTTGACTCTTGTCTTGCTAATCTTAAACTTGTTTTGCAGAGGTGCCAAGATGCCAACATTGTTTTGAATTAGGAAAAATGACATTTTATGGTAAAGGAAGGCATCGTTTTAGGGCACAAGGTCTCACAAAAGAGATTGAAGGTGGGCTAGGGTAAAATTTTGCAATTGAGCAATTGCCTCCTCCCATTAATATGAAAGGAGTCAGAAGCTTTCTAGGGCATGTAGGATTTTACAGGAGATTTATAAAGGATTTTTCTAAAATTCCAAAACCCTTGAGTAATTTGTTAGAAAAGGAAGCTAAGTTTTCATTTGATGATGCATGTCTACTAGCTTTTAATACTTTGAAAGAAAGGTAGATTTTTGCACCTATCATTGTTATACCTGAGTGGGGCCAATCTTTTGAAATTATGTGTGATGCTTTAGAAGTTGTCTTAGGCCAACGCAAGGATAACACGTTTATGGCTATCTATTATGCTAGTAGGACTCTTGATAGTGCTCAACAAAAGTATACCACTACTGCAAAACAACTATTAGTTGTTGCATTTGCTTTTGATAAATTTTGTTTGGCTCTAAGGTTGTAGTGCAAACTGGCCATGCTGCTTTGTAATACTTGTTTGCAAAGAAATATGCTAAGCCTAGATTGATAAGATGAATTCTTTTATTGTAGGAATTTGACTTTGTGACAAAAGACAGGAAATGTAGTGAGAATGTGGTTGCAGACCACCTTTCTAGGTTTAAGAATAAAAATGATGATACGTGCTCCCCCATTGTTGAAATGTTCCTTGATTAACAACCTTATCAGGTAAAAGATAGTTTACCTTGGTTTGCTAACATAGTTAACTATCTTGCAGGAGGACACTTGCCGTCTGACTTGAACACTCAACAAAAGAAGAGATTCTTGCACAATGTCAAATCATATCATTGGGAAAACCCACTTATATTTAAGGTTTGTGTGTGCCTCAAGGGGAAGTTGTAAGTATCTTAAATTCTTGTGACTCTTCACCCTATGGAGGTTACTTTGGACCTACTAGAATTGCGTCTAAGGTACTTCAATTAAGTTTTTATTGACCCTCTCTTTTTAAATGACTATTATACCTTTATTTGATCATGTGATAGGTGCCAACGTATTGGCAATATTTCTAGACAACATGAATTTCCTATCTTAGAGGTGGAGCTTTTTTATGTTTGGAGTATTGACTTATGCGGCCATTTCCCCCCTTCCTCTGAAGGTCACTTATACATTCTAGTCGCAATCAATTATGTATCTAAATGGTTCGAAGCTATAGCTAATAGGACTAATGATGCACAATGTTTTGAAATTCTTGCATAAGAATATATAAATACATTTTGGCACACCTAGAGCTATTATAATGATGAGGGTTCTCACTTTTGCAATAAATTGTTTTAGTCCATGATGAACAAATACGGAGTTAACCATAAATTGCTACAACTTATCATCATCAAACTAACAGTCTTATTGCGTTGTCTAATAGAGAAATTAAGCAAAGTGCACTGTGGGCCTACTGAAAAGCACTCAAAAGGTGTTTTTTATTCTCTTAAATTACCGATGTTTTTACGAGATTTCATGTGTTTGCTAGTGGTTCTCAGGTGATTATGGCAAAAATTAAGTGTCAAAGGCTAAAAAGACCAAATCGAGCCAAAATCAAGTGAAAAAAGGAAGAAAATGCAAGAAAACCCTAAAAATAAGGCAGCACAGCCGAGAGCATTTTTGCTCTAGCCCACTGCGTTCTGATCCAAGAGCATTGCAAATCAATAATTGTTGGAGCATAGCTGTGCTTGTCGAGAGCGTCGCAGCGTTGCATTTGAAACCAGGCAACCATTACAGACAGCGTCACGATGTTGCCTAAGAGCGTTGCTGCGCTTGGCTATTATGATGGACAACGTCACTATGCCCTCCAAGAGCACAGCGACCCCGACTTTCCTAAATTGAAAAATCTTTATTGTTGGAAAGAATTTCAGGCGACCAAGCCTATAAATTGAGAGGTTTCCAGCAACCTTAAATACACAATACAAAGCCTCAAAGAGTGAGTTGGCTACAAGGAAGAGAGAAAAGAGTTTGAGAAAGAGTTGATGTTGTTCGAGTTCCTGACGTGAAGATCAAGGAAGTCTTGGCGATTTCTCCTCAATCAAGAGTTTCTTTACATTATAGTTTTCCTTTCTTTACACTCTTTCTATGTTGAAAATTGTCTTAAACATGTTGTTTAAAGCTATAAGTGGCTAGACTTTTTGGTTTTAGTGTATTGATAAATTGTTTATGAAGTTATGCTGATGTTGTAGACTTTTCATGGATTGTTGTCATGAGTATGCTTTTCGTTGTTATTATGCTTAATCCTTCTTGATTGGCCACCCATACTTGCTAGATTAGATGTAAGATTTAAGGAATTGTATGTCTAATTGGAACTATAACAATGAATTGTTATTAATTTCTTATAAGAATAGTTAGGTTAATAATGAAAGTCACTAAAGACTAATAATCTTAATGCCATGTGTGATCTAACTTGTTTCAAGATGTTAGTAATCAATTAGATCGCATGAGAAAATGTTGTTTTTGATAGAAAATAGCCAGAATTTATGCTTCTAGACTTAAGCATATGAATTGCAATTAACCTCATGAACTCTAGAATTTTGCATAATGGATTAAATAAGGATTCAATATTCTAGAACTCTCTTAGACTCTTGTATTTCAACTTTACTTGCTTTCCTTATTTCTTTTCTTAATCACAACTTGAAGTCAAATCCTCAAATAAAATTGATTCAACTCTAGAATAGCTAAGTGATTTGAACTTTCGCAATTGGATCCTTAGTGGAGCGATATTCAAATTGTAACCATCTTATATTATAACTTGACCCGTGCACTTGCGGCTTGCATCGTCTACCGCATAGCTTTCAACAGACAAGTTGGTATTTGGAAAGGCTTGTCACTTACCGATAAAGCTCGAGCATAAAGCTTATTGGGCCATCAAGAAGTTGAATATGGACCTTGAGAAGGCTTGTGAGAAATGCCTTTTGAAACTCAATAAGATGGAGGAGTTTTGTGCTCAAGTTTATGAGAACGACAAATCTACAAGAAGCATTGTGAAACCCGGAATCTTGACCTAGTAACTTATATACAGAAGAGAGAAGGAAATAGGGTAGGGTAATATGAGGAAAAATTTGAGCACAAGTTTGTAGAGTTAAAAAAAATTTAGGCAGGAAATCTAGGCTTCTAAAGTTAGCCAAATTATGACTAAACATGAGGGTACCATGCGTTGAGGTTAAGATAGGAAGAAAAGTGTTTGAGAAAATTTGAGTTTTAAAATGAGAATAAGTCATAGAAGAGTTTGGAAGAAAACCACGGTAGGTTAATTTTTAAGTGTTGGACGACAAAGAGGCAAGTAGGTTATGAAATTTTCTAAATGTCACAACTATACTTGGAAATCCTAGTATGAACGCGATGCCCGAAGGGAAGGAGAATTTTCCTAAGTGCCGAAGAAGGATGAGTTGGTAGCATAGTTGGGAGTTAGTTTCAAGCTTGAATACAAGTCTCAGGGGAAAATAATTCAAGGTTTGGATGCATGGAAGGCATGATCAACGCATAGAGGAGTGTGTTGGAGGAATTTGACTAAGTGTTGGAGTGCTCATAAATGTTGGAAGAAGTACCTAGATCCTAAAAAAGGTATTGGGCTCATAGTCTACTTTTAGGGGGGAAATTTCGCTAAGTACAAGAGATGGACGCATAGTTCATGCTTGGAAGGATTCCTAGCTAATTGTTGGAGGAGTTTAAGGAGTTGAAAGACAACACTTAGAGCAAAGGTAAGGGTGAACGCATAGGATGGGAAGAACTTGAGCTTTTCGTTAAGTGTAGGGAGTCTTGACTAGGTTAAGTAGGGAAACAAGTTAAGCCCAGCTAAGAGGGGATGCATGGAATGCGTAGAAAGCTTCATGGGTGGAAATTTGACTAAGTATAGGAACGATGGAGCTAGGTTGGACAGATACTCCATAAAGGGAAGGAATTTTGGTTAAGTATAAGGCTTTTGGAGCATTGGACGCATATATGGTGTTGGGAAAGGAAAATTAGCTAAGTGTTAGTTGGATGAGGAAAAAGGGAGCAAGAGAGGATCAACCCTAGAGAACTACTTGTTGGACGCATGCTAAGGGGGAAGATGAATGCATGACCTACTTCCGGGCAAGTGTTGGACGCATGACAAGGAGGAAAAGTGGTGCTAGGTGGCATGCTATGAGTTTAGCACATCATAAGTAGGAGGTGAAGTGGTGCATGGCTAGGGCAACATGCGAAATGACATGTTGTGGGTAAGGTGTTGGGATGCATGGTGTAAGGAGCCAAGGAGCTAATGAGTTGGTTAAGTGTCAGTCTAAGGAGCAAAGTTGGATGACAAGGCTTGTCATCCAACTCCTATAAATAGGCTCAGGGAATCACTTCTTCACTCACTCAAAATCATTCCAAAAGCTCATTTGAAAGAAGAAAAGAAAGAGTGTCAGAGGGTAGAAGGGTTACCTTGCATCTAAGAAGCCATACTTGCGTCCAAAAAGCTGTTTTTCTTCTGACAAGGTGCTGTTCTACATCCAATCACCCTACCTTGCGTCCAACAGTGCAAAAGTAGTGACTTGAGGTATTGTCTGCGTCCAAAGCTGAGTAGTCTTGCGTCCAGATGTGAACCCTGCGTCCAAGAGGTGAACCCTGCATCCAGGGAAGAATTTCCAAGCGTTTTAGACGCTTTTCCAAGACTTCAAAGGGTTTCCAGTTGCTGTTCCAAGAGCTTGGTAAAAGCCGGGAAGTCCAAACCAAGTTGAACTTGAATCAAAGCAGGGAAAGGAAGCTTTGAAGAATCTGGACTCTAGTTAACTGTGAGGGGTTCTTAAGAATTCTTTTTAAATAGTATGACGTTTCTATTAAGTAATCTATATACTGCTATGAGCTAATAGTTATTATCGCTATACCTACGAGTTGTGACTATGTGATATGGATATTAAAGATCGCACGAGATGGTTAGAAGATTTGAGGATTTAGTTTCTAAGCCTGTGCCGAATTTTAACCTCATAGGATGGTCAATGGGTTTTAGAAATCTAGTTCCTGATCTTGTGGGAAGTATCTCTTGTGGGATGGTCAAGGGACCAACGGGTCTAGCTTCTGATCCCTTAAAGGTAAGACTACGTGCACATAGAGGTTAGATGCATTTGTCGTGTTAAGAGTGGGCTAGCAAAAAAATACAATACTAAGTTGAGCTAGAAATAGGAGGTTTAAGTAAATAACATTAGTTTATGTTTGACTTACTTTCAATTATGCTATGTTATCTTAAAAAAAAAAAGGTTCGTGTGAACCCTAGCTACTTGTTATATGTTGATCACTCACTAGGCTTCGTGAAGCTCATCCTTTTCTTTTGTTTGCTTTTCAAGTAGCAGCCGAATTTTCGTTGTTGTGCGAAGTCGAGGTCTACCACGATTTAGTTTGTTATAGTACTTTTAAACTAGGGATCAATATGAAATTGTAAGCATGTCTATTAAGGGAGTATAATAAGATTGTTAGTAGATGTTGTAAAATGATCAATATATGTTGTTTTTACATCTCTTTCTAGGTTAGAAAGGTAATTTGGGTCGGGGTGTGACAAGCGCACTGCTAGATGACATGACAAGAAGATCACTCCATGTACCTTTCTACCTGGATAACGAATTTTACTTTTCAATTCACATTTAAGAATGTTTCTAGGTAGGCTCAAGACACGATGGTCGGGGCCCTTTGTCATTTTCAAGGTGTCCTCACATGGAGTAGTGGAGTTGCATGGCAATGATGGAACCACTTTTAAAGTCAAGGGTCAAAGATTGAAGTACTACATCGGCAATGAGGAACATCGATTTGAGAACCTTGTATTCAAAGAATGATCTTGGGGTTCAGTCTAGCTTGATACCTTAAAACAAGAACTCCTTGGGAGCCAACCCAATTTTTATTGCTTTCTCTTTATTTATAGATTAACTTTTTTTCGTTTTCTTTTCAAAAGAAAAAAAAAATGGAGTCATCATATGCTTTCAAATTTTGCAAGATCTTGGTTCATCACAAAAAGTACTCATGCCACTAGCGTGTTTGGTGGCTTTTTGCACGCTTCCAAGCTTATATCTTTTGCTTTATTCTTTTCATACATTGAGGACAATATATATTTCTAAGTTTGGGGTAGGAGGTGTCATTTGTACATTTGTGTGTTTTCTTATCTTCCTATGTATGTTAATGAGGTTTTAATGATGATATGCATGTCAAATTGAATGTTTCAAAATTTGAGATTTTTTTTTTTTTTTTATTGGAGCGTTAAAAGATGATGGGAATGTTTTATAGTTGTGTGCTTTTGATATTTATACTGAAGGGATTGAATCTTAATGCGGAAGCATATGATCATTTTTATCTTTGAATTAGGAAAGGAAAAGCCTAATTGATTTTCAGAAAATAACACTAAGCATACTGTAAAACAAAATTTAGAAAATTCCTTTTAGGATGAAGAGGATTCTTCTAAATTTCTTAGAGTTTTCTGAAACAAAAACTCTAAAATCACAAACACCACCGTTAAGCAACCTTGCTATGACTCAGAGAGAATCAACAGGATGGTGGCATCCTCTCCTGTTTCACGGAATTCAGCAATTAATTAATTAACTAGTAATTAATTAATTAACAAAGAAATATAACGTATTTATTCATAATGCATGTAAATCATATAAAAATGCATATAACTTAAGTTATAGTTTTAATATGAATCTCATTCATATTTGCATCTCATAACAATCTCTCATATTATATAGTTTCAATTATAAATCACGTTTATAATTAGCTATATACTATAATATATCATAATACATTATACTTGATATTAATCCTTATCAATATAAAAATCCCTAAAAAAATTTAAACAATTCAAATTATTTTAAAATTTACCAATCCTTTTTTTACCCTTAGTGAGCTAGTAGGAGACGTAATGGACTTACAAATTAGAAACTCCAACGATTTAAAATTAGATTAATTAAACTCTTTAATTAACTTAATCAACATTCATTAACTGTGGGTCACTCCATTAAAGATCCACGGCTACACTCTTTGCACTGTAGACATATTTCTATATCCATGGATATGATTAGTCATCAATAAATTGACACTTCACAAATTGCTCATAGTTACAATTAGGTCAAAATTACCGTTTTACCCCTGTAACTGCTTCCTTCTCCTTAAGTGCTGTTAGTTAGACTCTAACCTTGGAAATTCTTCCATTTCAATTTCGAGCTAATTTCAGATTGATCCAAGAGCTAAGGAGGACATTGGGCAGGAATGAGTTCATAAGCCTCCAAAATATCCTTTGGGTAAGGTAATAGTATTTAAATTGAGTTTCAGAGTAATTTTGGTTGAAGATCTTATTTATGAAATTTAATTTAGGTTTGTCAGAGTAATTTTTAGTTGTATAGTTCATTTTCGGATTGAATTGAAGTACTACCCGATCTGTTTCTAACCAATGGAGCCTATATGTGTTTTGGTTGAACCGATTAGATTATGACTTATGCGATGACGTTGGGTAAGAGCTAGTTACTACTAACTCTAGAGTTAAATTATAGAATTAGTAAGATTGAATTTTAATTTCAGAAATTGACTTCAGGTTGATTTGAAGAGACTTGATCAAGCAGATTGTTATCATTATACTTTGGATTGCTAATTAGGTTAGTAGCTCTCCTGTTGGATGACCTTAGGGCCAGTCACATATGTATATAGAATTATGTATTGATTGTCCATGAATTATGATGTTGGAAATGAATGATGATGTGTGTTGATTGGCAATGTTTGTTGATTATGATTGAGATGTTCATGCATGTATTGATAATAAATATATGTGTATGGGACCTCATGCATGGATGTGAATGACATATGTACCATGGAACATGTTTGTGGCAATTGCCTTGCCCATTTAATAATTTGAAGGGCTTGTTATGGGTGAGGCTCAGCTCCGTTGATTGAGTGCCAATTACTATCGAATGGGGTAAGACCTCGAGGGTGCCCACATACACTTTAAGAGAATTGGCGGCTAGAGAAATGAGTTCATTATCCACAGTGCCTTGCCTACAAATAAATGATATGATTTGACAAGATAATAGGTCACACAGATGCATTTATAGCATGCCTGTGTGTGTAAGCATGTTTGACCCCGTTAGAGAAGTTATTTACTAGTTATTTTTAATACTCAAACACTTCTCAGAACTTTTTTTTCCTGTCTTTAACTCGCGGTGAAAGTTGAAAATCTCCAAGAGTTTTCATTTGGTTGACATCCACGGAGGAGTTAACATGTTGGATAGGGGGTTGAATTTTTTTTTTTTTTTTTTTTTTTTTTTTAAAAAAAATTTTATTACATTTTTCTTTTTTTTAGTTGTTTTATTTTTTTTTTTTTTTTTTAAAAAAAATTTTATTACATTTTTCTTTTTTTTAGTTGTTTTATTTTTTTTTTTTTTTTTTAAAAAAAATTTTATTACATTTTTCTTTTTTTTAGTTGTTTTATTTTTTTTTTTTTTTTTTAATTGTAACCCTTGAAGGAGGGGGGAAAAAGAAGACATACTATACTGAATTGCAATGAAAAGATAAAAGTATTACAATTGAGACAATGATCTAAATATAATAATCAACAAAGTGCTTGGATAAACTGCACTAGGATCTTGATCATATTCTTTGGAATTGTGTTCTTGCTTGTAGTTTGGAGTTGGTTTTTGAGGAGGTTGGTCTTGTTTTGACCGGGCATAATGTAAGACCTCCATTTAACTTTTTGCATCTAGAAATAGGTTGCGATATTTATTACTTAATTTTGTTAATGTTGGTTGAAAAAGAAAGTTTGGAATTGAAGAAGAAATAAAGAAATTGAGATTGTAATTGGTGATTGGAATTTGAAATACTTTGGAGGAGAAAGGTTGGAGATAAATAGGAATAAATGAAATTTAAATTTTTATTGGGTAAAATACTTTTGTGGTTAAAGAAAATATATATCTATTAAAAAAAAGAAGAAAGGGAATTCTCAGGAAAGAAAAAAAAAAGATTGAGAAGTAAAAATTAAGTAATAAATAAATAAGAAAAGGAAATGAGAAAAAACGACTGGGATCGGGAGAGATCCAGAGAGAGAAGAGAAAAAGAGGGAAAATAAAAGAAGAAAGAAAGGAGTGAAATAGATGGAAAAAGAAAGGGAAGCGTAGAGAGAAAAGGCCGTGGAGAATTGGCGGCGACAAAGAGGATTGGCTGAAGGACCTATACGAAGCAAGAATCAGAAAAAGGGAGCTTGCAGAATCATTGATTAAGATCGTGGGTAAGTTTTCTACATAGTCGTTAAGGTTTGCCGTGAAAAGAAAAATCTAGATTGGGTCTTGTGGGTTCTATTCTTTAATTTGAAGGCTCCTGTGGATGTAATTTGGAACAAAAGTAGAAGAAATTGGAGAAGGTACAAGAAAGAAACATTTGGTGAAAATCCTTTAATTCTAGCAAGGAGATGGTTGAAAGGTTTTGCTAGCCACTTAGTTTTGAAAAATATTTTCTAGATTTTGACAATAGATTTCAATAGATTTCTATATTTTGACAACGCATAATGTATCTAGAGAGATGATTTATCATGTTCTTCTCCATCCCCATTTCCTGAGACAAATCGTTTTTTTGTGGCAAGTTGGGGTGTGAGTTGTTTAGTAGGGTCTTTGAGGTGAAAGCGCAATAGAGTTTTTAGAGTGCTTTGAATGTTCTCTGAGCAACATTTGATCACATATTCGATTTAATGTTTCTTTGTGGGCTTTGGTGGCGAAGCTTTTTGTAATTATCCATTACCATTAGGTCTTATTTTGCTTGATTGGAGGCCTTCTCTTTCTGTGGGCTTTTTTTTTTTTTTGTTTTCTTAGTTTTTTCCTTATTATTCATTATTTTTTCTTTTTTTTTTTTTATCTGCTCTTGTTTTGTTTTTTTTTTTTGTTTTCTTAGTTTTTTCCTTATTATTCATTATTTTTTCTTTTTTTTTTTTTATCTGCTCTTGTTTTGTTTTTTTTTTTTGTTTTCTTAGTTTTTTCCTTATTATTCATTATTTTTTCTTTTTTTTTTTTTATCTGCTCTTGTTTTGTTTTTTTTTTTTGTTTTCTTAGTTTTTTCCTTATTATTCATTATTTTTTCTTTTTTTTTTTTTATCTGCTCTTGTTTTGTTTTTTTTTTTTGTTTTCTTAGTTTTTTCCTTATTATTCATTATTTTTTCTTTTTTTTTTTTTATCTGCTCTTGTTTTGTTTTTTTTTTTTGTTTTCTTAGTTTTTTCCTTATTATTCATTATTTTTTCTTTTTTTTTTTTTATCTGCTCTTGTTTTGTTTTTTTTTTTTGTTTTTCTTTTTTTTTTTTTATCTGCCCTTGTATTGTTTCATTTTATTGTTTTCTCAGTGGAAGCCTTATTAATCATTAAAAAAACTATCGATAAACTTCAATATGTTTGGATTTTGGAAATCTTGAGATGATGAGATTTCCAAAGGGGTGATCTTAGGAAAGATCACCTTCTGATGATTAAACAGAGTCAGTATGGTGTGTTTAAGTTTGCTTACACCTTAGTTACGTTGTAGAGTACATTACTTGTTTACCTTTGTGGATTGGTTAACCGTGGTAATGCCAAAGCGATATAAGTTATTATGAGATATGTGTCTCGGTAATTTACAATGTTTATGTTACACTGAATTGCTATTTGTTATGATGCAATGAGCATGTTGTGGTGATATTATGCTTTTGGTGGTATTTTGTTGATGCATGGCTCCTTTAGTAGGGGTTACTTACCAACTATTCACATACTCACCCCTTACCCACCAGCTTTTTACACGTGATGAGGAAAGGAGGGTGACGATCCGGAGACTATTAGCTAGTTGAATTTCTTTTTGTAGTCTGGTTCAGTTTGGATACATTGTTACTGATTCTTTCTTTCATTATGTTATTGTTTCTGAAACAATGGAGCATTCTGAATTTCTTGGTTATCTTATCTATAAGTAAAAAATTTTCATGATCTATCTCAAACCATGGACACAAGGGACCCAACTTACTATGGCCACTTTAATGACTATTGAAGCAAGTCTTATAGCTTTCATGATCCATCTTTGGCCACATTTTTGGATTTTTATGATGGTTGTGTTTTTGAATATACGTAAATCTTGGAATTTCTGGAGATTTTGCTGTGAAATTTTGCTTGTCATCTTTCTCTGTCTCTTTTACTGGGATCTGATTGTTTATAGTGTTTTAAATGCCATAAGATGTTTGGTTTCAGTCAATTTCTTGGATCTGAATAATCTTTGCATCATGATGAATAGATTGATTTTCGTATCAATTCTTTCAGACTGATTGTCTCTGAGGGGGAGATGGGAACCAAGTATGTCCATAAGAGTGCCAAGTACAAGACCTCAGTTAAGGATCCTGGCATGCCTGGCGTTTTGGAAATGGTATTGCTCTAAAGTTTATTACTTTTGTGTCTGATTTTCTACCTATTTATCACCTTTGTTTTTGTTCTCTTTCAATTCATTTTTTTATGAGAACAACTTTCATTGAGAAAGAATGAAAAGACATATGCATACAGAAAACCAGATCCTAAAAAAGGAAGCACCCTCTAAACAAAAGTTAGAAAAATTAACAATAGTGCCTAAAGAGAAGTTACAAAAGGTCTTCGAAATCGAAGTCCACAAAGATACTTCTCTCAATTAATTATATATTTCTGATTTATTGTATTTGATGACCTAGTCTACTATTTTCTTAAGAGTATATGTATTTTATTGAAGTGAATTTGTAAGACAATATTCAAATTGTGCAAGTGGTACATGAGTGATTTGTTTTAGAGTTTTTCAGGTTAATTTTTCTAACTTTTGTTTCTGGAACATCTTCTTACGTTGTTTACTAGGAAGCATGGACACATGTTGTCCACAAATATGTTTGTAAATGCTTCAGATTCGTGTTCGACATGGACAATTTTGTGCCCCTTTTTCTTTTCTTTTCTTTTTCTCTCTCTCTCTTTAAAACAAAATTTTCAACTCAAAGAACATGCCAAAGACATGCCATGTGCACATAAGATATTAATTGTTGTTGGGAGAGTTTCATAGTTCCTTTTTTATGGATCTCTCCTACATGTCTGTTTAATTTATTTTAATGTTGTTACTTTTTATGGTTATTTTTGGTTTTTTCTTGCACATTGTATCTTGGAGCATTAGTCTTTTTTCATTTTCTTAAATAATAATAATAATAATAATAATAATAATAATAATAATAATAATAATAAATATTTGATTTCTTCTTATTTTGTTCATGTAGGGCCTCTTTCCAATTTCTTTGGTCAATATTCCCGTTGTGATATTTGTATAAAATGGGATGCATTTATTTTTTCTCACTAGGTTTGAAGTTTATTCACATGGTTTTTCTCTCCCTTCCATTGGAAGTTTGTCTCCTATAGACAGTTTTGTTTCATTATTTTATTGAAAAGTTTGCATCTTTTTCGAAAAAAGAAAAATGAAAGATGCTTATTTCTAATTATAGAAAAAGAAAATAAAACAATATGAAGTTTTGAAATGTAAGTGAGATGAAGGATGATTAGTTTCAGATTGAGTGTTAACCTTAGCTGCTAGTTTTCAAAGTCACACGTATTAACTTAACTAATTGGTGTATCTTTATCACTCACGAGTAGTATTAGATAAGTTTGATTGAGCTGTTCAATAGTTATTTCTATTATTGAGCCCCACAAGGATATGAAAGATTATCCATAATCCCTCCCCCCTCTCCATATTTATGATTTACACAAAAGTCTTCTTGTTCATGTAGAAATATTTTGATGTGCATCTGTGATTGGTTCAACCATTTAAGATCTAATTTAATTGACCACATAATTTGCTCAACTAATTTGGTTTTACTGTTTTCATTCTGTGCAGACAGAGCACAAGTTCGTATTTAGACCCAGTGATCCCACTTCAGCTTCTAAGCTTGATGTAGAGTTTAGATTTATTAAAGGTAACTACTTGATATATTTCTGAGGTTTCTACTTAATATATTTCTGCTACAATATTTATGGTATGTTCTATATTCCCGTACGTGTAGTATTTGTACTTTTGGAAAATGGCCTTTTCTTTTCATGTTGAGCACCTTCTGTAAGTAGAATTGAACTGTTTGGATGTTTGATAATTAGAACTTTTGAGTAAAGTAGTGCATTGTTGGCACAATCCCAAATGAGGAATTCTTTACTCTTTGCACTCCACTATTCACTTATTATAACTCTGAGTCGCTGACTAACATCATCTGTAACCTCTATTTCCTGTAACCTTATGTTTGAATAAGATCTTGTTATATCTAAACTTCCCGTATTTTTCAGGCCACAAAAACACTAAGGAAGGATCAAATAAACCACCGTGGCTTAATCTCACCAGAGACCAGGTTTCTAATATTTTGATGGACATTATCTATGGATTTGGGTAAAGGAAAAGGGTCCAATTAAAAGGCACCATAAGTTAGATCATTGGAAATATTCCATGATTAAATCTTTGTACATATGATTTTAAAATAGAATATAATATATAAAAATTTCTATGTTCTTAGAAGTCCATTATGTAATTTTCACCCTCAAGCTTATCTTTAAATTCTCTTTCAGTAGTTCTTTATTGAAAATACTTTGTAATTGATGAGGTCTCTTAAGTGATTTCATCAAGGGCCTTTGGATATCAATCTCAAACATCATTTCCACAAAGCATATTGTGAGTCTTGAATTTATCTTATGAGATGACAATTAAAGACATGCTACATTTTTCAGGGTGGAAGTTACATTTTTGAGTTCAAAAATTTCTCCGATCTTCATGTTTGCCGCGAGTTTGTAGGTAAGCCAGGATTCAAAATTGTAAGCAATCTTTCTTTATTAAGCTGTAATGCAATTTACATCATTTATGCTTTTAGTTATATAAGAACTGTAGGTTCATTGATCTGAAAGATGGTGAATAGTTGTGAATTTTCTTGAGGGATTGATAAGGCCCCCTTGTTTGGTCTAATTATTCATGAAAGGCAATTAGAACAGAGGGATGAAGGGTGAATATCATAATCCCTTAACTTTATAAGGGCACCTCATAACCATCATGAGTTGGGCCTAGTGGTAAAAAGGAGACTTTTTTTTTTCCTTCTTTTCTCTTTTCTCTTTTTGATATATGTGAGTGTCTAGGCTAGCTTACGCGCACCTCAACTAATCTCACGGAACAACCTGCCTGACCCTACAACATTTGGGTGTCAAGGAAACCCGTAGGATATTAAATCCTAGGTAGGTGGCCACTATGATTGAACCCATACCCCTTGGCCCTTTGGCCTCTTTAAGATATTCCCATTACCACTAGGCCAACCCATGATGGGTTCAGTCTACGGTGGTCAATCTATGGTGGTAAAAAGGAGACATAGTCTCAATAAATGACTAAGAAGTCATGGGTTCAATCTATGGTTGTCACCTACCTAGGATTTTTAATATCCCACGAGTTTCCTTGATACCGAAATATTGTAGGTTCAGATGGGGTGTCCTATGAGATTAGTCGAGGTGCGCATAAGCTGGTTCAGATACTCATGGATATAAAAAAAATAAAAATAAGGGCACCTTAGACACACTACTTGGTAATAAGTTAGAGGGGAAAGACAAGGAAGCTGGGAGGTTGAATAATATGTTAAGATCAGGTGGGGAATTGCTTTGTTAACGCTTTCTTTTGGCTTATTTGGCCTGAATAAAATTGGCGCATCTTCGGCAACAAAGCGACATATTTCTCCACCTTTTTTGAACATCTAACATACTTTACTTTCTCTGGGTGTAAATTTAACACATTCTTTTGTGATTATAGTCTTACATCTCTTATTTCACAGTGGAACTGTGTCATGTAATCATCATGGCAATTCTTGCCCTTTTGTAATTTCATTTAATCAATGATATCTTCTTTGATGTTTCTCATAGAAAAAAGGTAGGGAATCATTTCGTAGTTTTGTCCAAACTTGATATTTGAAAGCGTAGGAGGATTTTTGAATCTCTTCCTAGGAATTTGTACTATCTAATTGCGATATGAGGAACACCGATAACCTATTCTGTTCTCCATTGCAATCGTTCTAATAATTTTCGTAATATTTCTCTATTCTTTATCTGAGGTTGTACTTATACCCTTTTCCTGTATTTGTTGGATTTTCTAGCCTGATGGTTTGGCATATTGTGCCTTCTCCAGGAAGTGCTTTAGCAAAGTCAGGAGAGGCTGCACAAGCTGCTCCCTCTGAGAGGCCTGTGGCGGCATTTCCTCATGAACAACTCAGTAAATCAGAAATGGAACTTCGGATGAGATGTTTGCAAGAGGATAGGTAGACTGATGACCCATATTATTGTAAACAAGAAGTCAACCTTTATCGTTTTGTGCTTAACAAGTCACGTAACATCTCTCAGCTCATCATTTATTTTGCAGTGAACTGCAAAAACTCCATAAACAATTTGTGATTGGTGGTGTGTTGACAGAATCTGAGTTTTGGGCAGCAAGGAAGGTGAGGAGAGGATCTTTCTTCCGTTTATCTATTTTGCATTTGTAGCTGACCCTTTTAGAACTCTGATTGTATATTTAATGTTATCCAGTTCACAAAGTATACTCCGAAGAAATATGACATTTTCTGCAATTAATTAATACAGAAATTACTGGAACGAGACAGCTCCAAAAAATCAAAACAACTGATTGGTTTTAAGAGTTCAATGGTTTTGGATACCAAACCAATGTCTGATGGTCGGGTACAGCATCATTACCTTTTTTCCTACCAAATCAAACTTAGTGTATTAATCATTGATATCTTATTTGTCAAATCCTTTTCCCTGCTTGGTTTAATTCCACTGGATTTAACATTGTTATCTTTTTTCTACTTTCAGACAAACAAGGTTACATTTAATTTGACACCGGAGATCAAATATCAGGCATGATTTGATTCTTTGTTCCTTCCTCACTCCCTCCCCAATTTTTTATATAATCAAGTATAGGTTGTTTCTTAACTTATTTATTTTATTCAAACAACATGTGTGAATGGGGAGAATTGAACTTTTGACCTCTTGATCGACTTGAGATGCGTTAAGGTCGATCTTTTCGTTTCTTTTGTTATTCTATTGAATTTGTAAATTATGTACCTTTAGGCTTTATTATTTATATATATATTGTTATTTTTTATTTTTTTGAAAGGAAGCAAAAACGTCTCATAGTCAACCTCTAAGGTAAGGAAAGTTAAAGGTCTAGAGAAGCCTGAGGGAAGGAAGTAAAAAATTTGTTCGGGAACTTGAGAAGCTTGATTGTTATGTTAACTATGGAGGGAAGAGCTGTCTAGTCTTATCTTATGTTGAAGATTTTATCTTGGAATGTGCAGGCGTTAGGAGGGAAGGTTAAGCAAAGTCTTGTCGAAGAAATTATTACCCAAGAGATTCCGAATTTGTTATTCTCGTTGAAACTAAGCGTCATTTGTATGATTGTCAGCTGATTAAAAGTATTTGGGTAGTAGAAGGAAGGTCGCAAGGTTAGCCTTGATTCGGCGAGCTCCATGGGAGGGATCTTGTTAATGTGGATGGTAGTTTTTTCAGCCCTCATGAAGTGATCAAAGGTTTACTCTTGGTTATTCTTGGTTTCAATCTCCTTTACAAATTAAAAAATGAGGTTGTTTTGGATATCAGGGGTGTATGGCCC
Organism: Citrullus colocynthis; assembly: GCA_031780015.1. Classification (NCBI taxonomy): domain Eukaryota; kingdom Viridiplantae; phylum Streptophyta; class Magnoliopsida; order Cucurbitales; family Cucurbitaceae; genus Citrullus; species Citrullus colocynthis. The sequence continues at coordinate 1,282,272 of QLSR01000086.1, forward strand.
CTCTAGGATTGGATGTAGAAAGAATTTTTTGGATGAATTGGGCAATTTGTACGATCTTTGTACCCTATATGATGTGTGGTGGGGGACTTCAACTTTTCCAAATCTTCGACTGAGAAGGATTTTGTAGGTGGAGCTACTAGGTCCATGGAACTCTTCAACGCCTTCATTGAAGAAGGTAATCTTGTTGACCGAAAATTAAATGGCAAATTAACCTTGGCCTGTAGTAGGGTTCACAGGAGAATTGATAGATTTTTGCTGTCTAAGGAGTGGCTGAATTGTGTTGGTGAAGTAGACAAGTGTTAGGTCCGAGAGGGACTTTGGGTGGAATTTAACCTACCTAGGTGACGATGTGACATCTTCTTCCTTCTTTCATGTGTCCTAATGGGTCACCTTTTCAAAGATAAGAGAAGAACTCTTTAGTTGAACTTCAGGAGGACTTGCTCTTGGAGCCTTTGGTTTGCATGTAATGTGGTTTCAACAAAAGGATGCTTGACACTCTGACCTTTATTGATTCCATCACTTTCTTAACATTTTCATGGTGCAGATTGTCTCCTTTTTGTAGTTACAACTTAACTACGCTCACTACACAATGGACTCTTGTAATTATTACCTCATGATAGGACCATTTGTACTCATTTCTCTACATCAGTGAAATATTTGCTTTTGATAAAATAAATAAATAATTAAACAATTCTTGTACATCCTTGGCACAACATGTACCTATCCTAAGGCTTTTTAGCGTAGCAATTCATCTCCATGGTTAATGGTTTATGGAGCTTTCAATCATATGACAAGTCCCTCCCATCTATTTGACTCGTACACTTCTTCGCTCAGAAGCACGGTCACTTTAGTTCGGCAAGCATGTTTGTGTCTGACACGTGTCGGACACTCGAACACTTGTTAAACACGTATCGGACACTTATTAGTACATCAAAATGTATTAGATATGCATAGAACACTTGTTGAGTAGACTATAAAGGATAGATATATGACAATAATAATTACTTTTGAGCGTGAAGTACATCAAACTAAGTTTTTTAAGCATATAAATGTATCTACTTTGAATTTTCTTTTGGTATAAAAATGATATATATTTAAAAAAAATGTATATTTTAATAAACGTATCCTTCTGTGTTGTGTCCTAGATTTTAAAAATATGGCGTGTCACTATATCTGTGTTGTGTCGTATTCGTGTCTCATATTCGTATCTGTGCTTCTTAGCTTGTTAATACCATCTCAATTTCTTTACTTTCCACCCTTTTATTTTGTCTATCTCACTCTCCTCCTCTCTCTCGTCTCACTCCTCATTGTCTGTACTTTGTCTTCATCTCATGCTTCACTATATTAAATTCTCTCTTTTTGGTATGTTTTATGCCTCACCTCTCTAAGGCTCAGTTAATTTTACCTTTTCTGTGGAAAAATTATTTCTGGTATACTATGTCCCTCACCACACTCAAGTGCACACTTCATTTTTATTTTTCTATCTTGCATTAGGCTAAGGACTAGTGCTTGAGGAAATCCTTTGTTTTAAAAGATAATGGTTTCAACATTGTTACTTCTTCCAGGATTCTTCCTATTTTTATGCGTCATGTATTGGGTTTGTTATCTATTATCAAATAATTTGGTCTTCTTTTCTGTTTTCTTTTGTATAATCTGATATTGGTCCCAACATCCAGACGTTAGTCAAGTTATGCAACCCTTTTATCTACTTGAGTTATAATATGCTAATATAGTTAACCGACTTAGTGGTAAAAAAGAGACAGTCTCAATAAATGACTAAGAGATCATGGGTTCAATCTATGGTGGCCAACCTACCTAGGATTTAATATCCTACGAGTTTCCTTGACACCAAAATGTTGTAGGGTCAGGCAGGTTGTCTTGTGAGATTAGTCGAGGTGCGCGTAAGCTGGCTCAGACATTCACGAAGATAAAAAAAAAAAAATGCTAACATAGTTTCAACATTCTTTTTAATATATTTTTCTTCTTTATCTTGTTCAGATTTTTGCTCTGAAACCAGCTGTTCACCAGGCCTTCCTTAATCATGTTCCCAATAAGGTACTGCCAATACTGAAAAAAGTAACTAAGTTATCCTCTTCTTTCTTGTTGCTTTTAACCATGTCATTGATGAAGGTAATTGAATAAAGCAAATATAGAAAATGTTAATATATTTTATCATTTTCCTTATATTTAATAACAGATGTCAGAGAAAGACTTTTGGACAAAATATTTTAGAGCGGAGTACCTTCATAGTACCAAAAATTCTATTGCAGCTGCAGCAGAGGCTGCTGAAGACGAAGAACTTGCCCTTTTTCTGAAGGACGACGAGATATTGGCTGCTGAAACTCGGAAAAAGGTGGATTTTTGAAAAATGTCAACCTCTTAGAGTTTTCTCTCCTATTAAAATACTTCGGGTGGTGTTTTTCTGATCACTTTTGTCATCCCATATTAAATTCTATTTATTTTAGACGTACCAAAATTTCAGCAACTTCGATTATCATTTGGTTCATGTTATTTCTAGATTCGGCATGTTGACCCTACATTGGATTTGGAAGCGGATCTAGGAGATGATTACACACACCTTCCAGTATGTTGGCCTTTATTTTGGTGTTTTGTTTGGATTCCTTTCTTGGTTCTTCATGGAGGATTTATCTTTATTTAAACTGTTATTATTCCTTTTGTATTCATTCTTATTTGTTCTTCTATTTCTTTGGTGAAGCTTTGTACATTTGAGGCTTTAGTCTCTTTCATTATTTCAATGAAATTTTCTTGTTTATTGTTTTAGAAAGAATAGATAGGGAAGACCTTTTAGGTAATAGAACTATTTTTTGTTTTAAAGGGTTATATTTAGATTGGTGGCTTTCTTATCATACTGGTTGATGCAAATTTTCTTAAATCTAGGATCATGGAATCTTTCGTGATGGTGGCAAGGAGATAACTGAATCACAAAATGAGCACTATAAAAGGACTTTGTCACAAGACCTTAATCGTCAAGGTGCAGTTGTTCTTGAAGGCAGAACTATAGGTTAGTTTCCAACTTGCGGTAAATTATATTCTTGAGTTGCAGTTATCAGGTAAAGGTCTTAACTACTTTATAGATACTCCTTGTTGAATATATCAAGGTCAAATATACCCTAACCTATTATGGTCTGACTTATATGATAGGTAGATTACTTAGAGTGGAGATTCCAGTTTGTAGCTACTGTTTTACAAATATACCTTGCCTATCATTTTATTATTGTTCTTCCATTATTATTATTATCACCATTTCCTTGTCTGCATCATTTGTCGCTCCTCAAAAATCATTTTGTCGAAGATTTTCTTATGTGGTCTAGGAGCTTTTGTTTCTTTTCCTTTGGGTTCCGACGCTGTTGTTCTGATAGGGAGGCGATAGATGTGGTTGTTCTTCTTTCTTTACTCGAGGTCACCCCTTTAGAAGAGGAAGGAGGGATGTTAGAGTTTGGCGTCCCAATCCTTTGGAAGAGTTCTTGTGCAAGCCTTTCTTTTAGTGCTTGTTTGATCCTTCTCCCTTAGGAGTGTTGGTCTTTACGGTTCGTTGGAGGATTAAGATTCCTAGGAAGGTGAGGTTCTTTACTTGGAAAGTCCTTCATAGCCATGTTAACACAATGAATCAGCTTGCAAGGAGGTTTCCTTCGTTTTGGGCCTTTTTGTTGTATTCTTTGTTAGAAGGTGGAAGAAGGATTGGACCATATTTTTTGGCGCTGTGATTTTGTGAGTAGTGGTTGGGATTTATTCCTCCAAATGTTTGATATGATGTATGTTAGTAAAGAGTTATGTTCCTCCAATCGGCTTCATTCCAAAATGGAAGTTATCAAGAGTTATGGTGGCTGGATAAAAATAAAAAAAATCTTCCATTACCTTTCTGGAAAAAATCAGTTTTTGAAGCCATTGGCAAGCAATTAGGAGGTTTATTAGCCATTTCTTCTCAAACTCTCAATGATCTTGATTATTCTTCAGCATTAATAAAGATTGAGGAAAATTTATGTGGGTTCATTCCAGCTATGAATATTAAAGATATTAATCTTGGTGTTTTCTCTATATATTTTTAGGATTCTGATTTTGAGGAAATCCAAGGGTCAGAAATTTCCAGTGTTGATAATTTCTCAAATTCATTAGATATTTTCCGAGCCAATTTAATTCCCAAAGATGTTGATAGATTCCTGTTTTTTTGGGCAAGTCAAACGGCTCCCCCTTTAATGGAAAGGGCATTTATTGCGAAGATAAAATCTTGGAGACCAATCAACAGACTTTTCTCTCCCCTGAATTCAATATTTTGTATGTCCAATGGTCAGATTCTCTTCCTTCTTTAATGCCGGGTGCAGCAGCCATAATTGCTTTCCTTCATCTGCTCCCAAGGAGAATTTAATTCCTTCCTTTTGAAAAAAGGCAAAGAGGAATTTGGAAAGTCTCGAAGACTTTTTTCAAAAGCGTTGCCTTCTCCCGAGATGGAAGGAAACTCAAGAGTTTCATTGGAAAATAATTCTCCCCCGCTGGACGAGAACAATCAATTAATGCAACCTTCATTTTCCCCCGGTTTTAATGAAGTAGATTTATCTTAGAAAATTATTGTAAATAGAAAAAATATCAAACTATTTACAAATATAGAAAAATTTTACTGTCTATCAGTGATAGATTGCGATAGACTTTTATTGCTTGAGTGATAAAAGTCTATCCTAATCTATTACAATCGATCACTGATAGATAATGAGGTTTTTCTATATTTGTAAATAGTTTGACTCATTTGCTATATTTGGAAAAAGCATCTTTAGCATTTAATTTGGTGGCAAATAGCCGTAAAATTTCCGTGATGGAGAAGGATAGGTCAAATTCTCAAGCTCTCAAAACTCCTCATCAAAAATTAAAAAGACAACCATGTTGTCACTAGAACGATTATTCCAATTCCAAATGGGAAATTCAATTTAACGAGAGAAGTTCCATCCATTTCAAGTCCAAAAAGTCAAGTTTTAGAGGAGGATTTTGATGACGAATCTTCGGCAAGTGGTAGTAGTGAAGAACCATAAATTTTCGCTCCAAATTCGGCCTCAGAACAGGAAGATATTATTTTCGGGAAAGAGGTTGTAGATCTATTTCAAACTCCTACCTTCAAACAGTCACCATAGATGCTTTCTTGTAAGTTCTCCCTAATTAAGTCTCATGAAATCCCTTCAAAGTTTTCCTTCTTAATTGAAGCTTGCGGTTTGAAGTTCGGAAGGGTGATTCATCACAATTCACTTTAATTTTTCTGAAATGGGATTTTTAGTTTTTTCTATATCCAGGAAAGTTATGTGGTTGTTCTTCTGAAGCTACGGGTTTTGATTAAATTGGTTTGAAGTGTTTGGTTTTGTGGTTGGAGTTTGATTCATGTCCCAGCTAATATGGAGCTTTTCTTCTTCAAAGCTTATTTGGCATCATTCTTCTCTTTTAACTGCTGGTCGCTAGAAGAGTCTTCCTTGTTCTATCAAGCTCAAAGTTCAGGGTTCTTACCTTATCAGTATTCGGGTTGTTGCAGCAATTGTTCTATTCTTCTTTGGGTTTGATTTTTCATCCATCATGCTTGATGGGCTCTTTGTTAGTCTCAAGTCCAACCTGTGCAAGATATTGCGGTGGAGGCTTTTCTTCTATTTGTTTCAGGCTTGTACGAGTTTAAGTCTTCTGAAATTTGGATTTCTCGAGTTTTATGTTTAATTGGACAATTTTTACTTTTTCTTTAGAGTTTAGTCTTTATGATGTAATTTGGTTCTAGCCTTGTCTTGGCATGTTTGTAGTTTTATCTTTGTTTTCTCTCATGTACTTTGAGCTTTAGACTTATTCATCATATCAATGAACAGTCTTGTTTCTGTTTAAAAAAAATGATGTATGTTAGTCACAAAGATGCTAGTGTTATGATCGAGGAGTTCCTCTTCGATTTGCCATTTGGGAAGAAGGGGCGTTTTTTTATAGATATAGGGGGGGTGTAGGACACTGGAGGGGGGGGGGGGGGGTGAAAAGGGTTTATTAGTTAATTGAAACTTTTTTCCTAAGTGGGCCCAATTAAACAATTTAATACACTTTTTGCTAATAAATAATTTAAACAATAATGTTATACAAATAAACTAAACTCAAAATAATCAAAAAATTAATAATAAAACTTCTAAAGAACCTATTTGATTCTAATAACAAGACTGGTAAATGATATAGTTTAAGAACTATCCATCAAAATAAACCAATACAAGCAATTAATTTCAAGCATATAAATTAATTACAAAATTAAATATGAAAGGGACAGAGGAATTGACATTGGAAATTTTATAGTGGTTTTGCACAACCTGATCTGCATCCACTTCCCTAGCTCCTCTTAGATATGTCACTAGAAACCTTTGACACTTTCCATGGTTTAGAGTCAAATTGCTATAATGTCTTTTTTTGGGGGCAAGATCAAATCTGATCCTTTCCATGATCGAGGATCAAACCGTTACAACATTCTTGTGGTGCGTTCAAGGGTAACCCCTTATAATAAGTTTAGAAATGAAGAACAACTTGACAAACTTTCTGAAAGAGTAGATATACAAATTTTGAGCTCACACCAAATCAATCATGACACTATATAAATCTCTCTCAAGAATAAGATAAAAAAAAAAAAAAAAAAAAAAATGGAAGCTTGGAGAGAGCAACAATGGAAGCTTTGTGTTTTTGGAGAGGGTTGAGAATTATAAAAATTGTGAAAATGTGGAGAAGTTGAAGAGTTTTAAAAGAGAGGAAAGTTGTTGGAAACCACATTAAATTTGGACACTTGGATGTTGTTAAAATTCAGATTTAAAAGAATGGTACTATGCATTAAATATATTTTTAAGAAAAATAAACTAGTTCGTTAGACAAACATATAAAATAATATAATAATATATATATTTTAAATCATTTCTTTAAAAACCCAACAAAAGCTCAAAAGGCCACCAAGTGTCACTCCTCCATTGCTCCAAGTGGCATCTTTCAATTTGTCCACTTTGATTAAAAAAAATTGTGATATCATCCGTTTGAAATTTTTTCGTTAAGCTTGTTTGGACTATATCTTCTTTGTTTGAGCTCGTATTTGAGTAATTTAAATTGCGTTGGAATCATTATTTTGAGCTCTATGCAATGGACACTTCAAAACACTACAATTGTTAGTGAATAAAAGCAAGTTTGTTATCATCGAACTATTAATTAATTTAAATTAATCCATTTGAGATTAAGGGCCAAAAATCTAGTGGGGTGTGTGATTTTGTGATTCTTGTGGGGTGGTTAGGGGTGTGGAAAGGGACCCCAAGGAGATTTGGTCCCTTGCTCCCTTCCATGTCATTTTGTGGGCTTCGATTTTGAAGATCTTTTGTAACTATTCTATAGGCACTATTCTCATAGTTGGAGTCCCTTCTTGTGAGGGAGCTCCCCTATTTTCTGTGGGCTCATTTCTATATTCCCGTGTATTGTTTCATTTTTTCCCTATGAAAGTTCTCATTTAAAAAAAATATATATACCAAAATGCTATTCAGCTAGCCCTTCCAAACTTGAAAATTGCTTGAAAAGCCAAAACTTCGTTAAAGCAAAACAGTTAGTCGAAGTCTCAAGATTACGAGAATTCCCAAAATTAAGTTCAGCCCTAAACAAGCCATCCAGTTAGACTTTAACTGATGTTGAACGTGTTGGGATTGATTTCACAAGAATAATGGGTGACTTATCTGCTCGAATCTTTTTTGACATTTTGAAATAAGGTGTAAAAACTATCTGTGAAATAAACCTTTGAATTATGATCAACATATTCTAGGTGGGCCTAAAAATCCACAAGGTCCATATACTTGCACTAACCACTGATTCTCCATCTGAATCATAAGTAGAACAGAATTGTTATCCTTCGGAGGTGAATGGCTAGACAATTAGGAGGTTCCTTTTGGGACCTTTTTTGCTTTGTACACTTTCTTTGACTCGTAGAACTTTTTTCATCCTTAGAAACTGATTGTTTAATTTTCTGCATTGCTGCTTTACAAAATTGAGAGTAGACATAGACTTGGATGATCCAAGGACAGTAGCAGAAGCACTTGTGCGGTCTAGACATGGTTAGTACGGCTTATAAAGATTTCTTTTTCCACTTCTAATTCTTCCACCAATTGCATCCTGAGCTTGTCACTAACTTTACTTCTATCATGTATTGAGAAATTAATTACGGGAACTGATCTTACAGCGGTAGAAGGAAATGAGAAGCAGATAGCACTTGATAGGATCTCTAGGATGACAGCGATTGAGGATCTTCAAGCACCTCATAGCCATCCTTTTGCTCCTCTTTGTATCAAGGTTTGATTTTTATTGGTGAAAGATGCTTAAGATCTACAATCATTGTAGCAGAGGACTATTTGATGCCATATTTCCATAATAGGATCCCCGAGATTATTTTGATGCTCAACAAGCAAATGCCATCAAGATATTGGACGATACACGAGCAGGAATGCAACAAACTAAATGCAGTTTGGGTACTACAGAAGCATATTGCTCACTGAGGGAATCCATATCTGAGATCAAATCTTCCGGATTGAAGCTTCCCATAATTAAACCTGAAGTTGCTCTTATGGTAAAAGCACCTGCAGCATTCTCTTGCCAAAAACACGCATTTCTGCTATATATTGACAACTCTTCTTCTGCTACCAAACTTCTAATTATTCTTTTGTAGGTTTATAACGGATTAACTCAAAATATTTCTAGTACTAAATATCAACTGGGGAAAAACCCTCAGGAGAGTATTCTAGAGAGTTTACCAAACCCTACTAAGGAGGAACTTCTACACGTGAGTTGGTGCTGCTCTTGCTGTAATATTTGAATATATTTTGATGGCTGATTTTCAGGAGATGTTAAAATCACTCAATTTACCATCTCAGTAACCTTTGTTGGCCATAATAATCATATTTTGGACTTTTAAGTTGGTTTGCTGCCATACGTTAGTGTTCTCCAGTAACTTGTTTCTTCAGATATTACTGTTTAGCGAGGTATTGTTTTAAGAAAAGCTTATTGTTTCCAGCACTGGATCTCGATTCAAGAATTACTCAGGCATTTTTGGTCGTCTTACCCAATCACTACATTATATCTTTATACTAAAGTAAGTTCTAATTCTTTTTTCGTTAATAGGATGATCCTTCATTTGATATTTCACATTTTCATATTGAATGTAACTCCGTATTATCCAATCACGACATCATATCTTTATTTATTTATTTTTATATTGAATAAGTAGTTCAAGTTCTAGTTCAGTGATACTTCACATTTTCATGAACTTGAAATGATCAAGAATCTGTTTTGTTATAACTTATTACTGCTCATTGTTGTGCAAAAAGTTCACAATATTGAATTTAAGATTTACACTTTTTACAAAGCGTTCTCTCAAAGCTTCTATCTGAATTGGATAAATGATGCGAACCATTTCTCCAGTTAGTAAATGGGCTTATGTATTGTCGGCTTAGGCTCAATGAAGGCATAAGGCAATGGAATAAGAATAATGGTAAAGTTAGAATTTGATCTATAGCTTCTAATTGTCTTGGTTTGCTATTTTTGGCTCATTGTAATTCGAGCTATTGCTCTTTTCATTATATTTCAAAAAAAAAAAAATTGGTAAAATGTATTAATCTCTTAAACATTTTACAGATCCTGGAGGTTTCTAGCATTAGTTTTTGCTTCCAAACAAAAGATAGCTTTTAGGCCTTAATTGTCCCAACTCTTAAGAAGGAAGAGTTGGCAAATAGTCTCAGCTATAGTATCGAGCTTTGGCCCTCCCTATATCTTGCTGTTCCTTTACTTGTAGCATTGGTAAATTGAAAAGCCTCATTTTGGAGCACAATGGTGTTGGTAAACTATTTTGCAAGCTAAAGAAATGGTGATCTTTAACACCCTTTCTTGGGTGGGATACTTCGGGGTGTTTGGGGCACTAAGTTGGTTATTATAGCCTATAGGTTAAGTCTGTTTAGAGTGTAGACTATTTTAGAATGGGACACTGTGACAAAGAGACAGAGAGAGGATGAGAAGGAAATAGTAAATATTGTAACAAAAAGAGATTTGAAATAATAATATTGTAGTTAATTGTAGGTAAACACTGGAACAAAGAGAGATCTAGAATAGTAATATTGTAGTTAATTGTAGGTAAATACTTGGACAAATAGAGATTTGAAATAGTAATACTGTAGTTAGTTATAGGTTATAATAGTCACATCAACTATTTTAATTGGAGTCTAAAACATGGAGTGGATTATAATAGCATACTCCATGCACTCGAAGTTGGGGGTCTCTTAGATTTCGATACTGGAATGGTTGGTGCACGATTGGCCGTGTTGGAATAAAGTTTGAAACTTGGGATGTAGAATCGCCATGAGAACTGATGGGTTGCCTTGCCTCATCATACGAGGGGTATATTAAGATTGTAACTGGCTGCTAGGATGCCCTAGAGCCACATTTGATTGTTTGAAGAATGTTATCTTTTCCTTCTATCTTCTCTATTCTGGATGAGATTTGACCTGAAAGTCAATGTGATGCACTTTTGAGTGTCACTTATATTAAATGATTCATACTGTGCATATACTGCATTGTTGTATGGATGGCCTGTACTCTTATTGCTTGTTGGTATGTTATTTGCTACGCAGGTGAGCAGATTGAAGGATGCCATGTCAAAAATATATCGACAGTTAGAGGTACAAGACTCTTCCCCCCTTCCCCCAATTTGATATTTTGAACAGAGCATGCAGTAGTGCGGTCTCTCTCTCTCTCTCTCTCTATATATATATATATTTGCCACAATCTGTTGTTGATACGTTAATGTAGTTACTTATGTGGAGTGTTTTGTAAAACATCTTTTTTCTTGCTCATGATTGGATTTTTTTCCAGCTGTCTTTTATATTTATATATACACACATATATATATTTGCATTATTATAGTTTTATGATACCGTTTGTATTAAAAACAGGAGATTAAGGAAACCGTGCTTGCGGATTTCCGCCACCAAGTATCTCTTTTGGTTCGTCCAATGCATCAGGTTTGTAGTGTGTTCTCTTTTGAAATTTACCCTTGTTTGAGGAGGAAAGAGAAAAAAATTCCAGAATTCTGGGAGTAACTATAGAGCTGTTGCGATAATATTGCTCTCAAACTTGTGAAAACCAATGCATCTAAACCTGGTCACGAATGATTTGATGGTATTGTTCAATTGCAACAATTATGTGACTTTAGGGGGATTGCTTGGTAATAACCAATTATGATTTGATGATAGTGAGCATGGTGGATGGAAAGATGACCATATATGTGTGTCTTATTCATGTTTGTAGGCTCTAGATGCTGCATTTCAGCATCATGACGCGGACTTGCAGAAGAGATCAGGAAAGGACCTCTTGCGTTATGCAGAAAAGATCAGCATCATGACACGGATACACTTCGACAATATGAATATAGAACCTCCTCAATTCCCTCAATGAGTTCATCTTCAGATGAAATTTTGCGGTCGACGGCCATCGGCACGTGGTGGACGAGGCTTTATAGAGCATTCAGTGTGCCCAATGCCTAATCTACAGTAATTATTTCTCCATATATAGAATAAACATTTAGAATTGTATTATTACTTTATATATATAATATGTGAGAAGTTACAAAATATTTTATCTTCAGTCACGGCGCCCAAAAATTTGACACCATGTATCAAAGTAATAAATTTCCCAAATAGGGTATTATCCTTAGAAATTGATGTAAAAATTGTTTACTTAGCTTTTATTACTAACTTATTGATTTTATCTAGGCAAATGGCGACTAAATTCTGGTGTTGAAATAAAATTTAAGCAATAAAATAAATCTCACAATTCGATGGGATTTAGACTCCGGAGTGTTGTTTCATTATAATCTAAAAGTTATCAACCTTTAGATTATTGTGTAGATTGAATGAGTTTAGAAGTCTAAATTTCGGATTATCTTTTTTCAAGTTTAATATGTTTTAATTGTTAGGTTGAAATCCTTAACGCAGCGGAAGCATTACAAAACTAAATACAAAATTATTTGGGACTTTGAAATATAAATACAACGAAAAACAAATATAGAAAACTTACTATATTAAAGGGTTAAGCATGCTTTTAGAATTAGAAGCTTTACCTTCGTTGACTCTTAACTTATGAATCTCCTTTTGGCTTCTAGACTACAAACACTATTATCATGAATCTCTTCTATTCTCTGAGTGATTTTGATATTAAGGATTGTGGACTTTAGATGAGGAGAGATAAATGAGGAGACATGTGAGTAAACCACGTAAACAGCAACTCACATATACTCATGTAAGAAAGTTATTTTTTTTTAATTAATTAATTTATTTATTAATTACTTAATTTAACAAACAAATAAATAATTAATAATTAATAATTAATTAAATCTAATTTAGTTAATTATTTCATTTAAATCATATTTAAACGAATATCTCCCGTATAATCTATAGTTTTAATTAATTTAATTTAATTTAATTTAATCAAATTTAACTAAAATTAATTAAAAAAGTTTATTCTTTAATTAATTAATTGTCAAATCAAATATCTAATATTTATTTTAACCTACATTTGAATCATATTTAATTGTTATTCTCTCATAACTTATACTATAAAGTTCAAAATAAACTTTATATTATAATGTATCATCATACATTATATTATTTCCCTAAGTAAATTTGAATATTTCAAATTTCATTCAAGACATAAATACTACATGACTCTTTATAAGCTAGAATAGGGATTTAATGGACATACAAATTAGAAGCTCTAACGATATGACATTAATCGGCTAAATTCATTAACCACGTTAATTAATATTTGTTAACTGTGAGTATACTCCACTAAAGACCCACAACTGCACTCTTCTCATTGCAGATATATTTCTATGTCATTAGATATAGACCAATAACAACAAATTAGTCCTTTCACAAGTGTTCGTAAAACTAGTTGGGTCAAATTATCGTTTTATCTCTGGGTTACTTCTAAATCTTTAAGTATCAGTGCTCCTCTAATGAACAACCTGTTTATGGTCCAACCATCAAACAAAAACTCCTTTTGGACCAGTGAGAGGGCAAGACCCTTTGTTCAAGTCCCAGAGACACCACTTAAGGGAACAATCATCTACTTACCCTAAAGATATGAATGAGTGAATTCCATCTTGTATAATTATGTCCCCATCTCCCGACTCGGTCTTGTCCCAAGATGGTAGCCATATTAAGTCGACAAACAACTACTCTCACCCATACAAATCAAAAGACAATCCCTTGTGAACTAAGTTGCATAGGATACCTCCACTCGCATGTCATCTACACGAACGTGTTAGATCATAATATACTCAAGATTAAAACTAAGTTGCCTAGGTCATCCTATTGAAATAGAAACCTAACTAGTCAACGGAGTTACATTTAGTGATCACTATTTCGTGGTCCGGTATTATGCAAACTCATTGCATAGGATACCTCCACTCGCATGTCATCTACACGAACGTGTTAGATCATTGCGATTGTATCAAATACAAAATGGGTCGTAACCACAGTGTCATCAGGATAAGGTACCTAAAATTATCCATATAGACCCTTTAGACTGTATCTTGAAAATTGATCTCCGTATGTCCCTACTTACAGTTCAAGACTCATAAAACAACCTAAGATGTTAGTTTATTGGATTTAGGGTTATTAAGACAAAACAAACAAAAACAATCAATAATGCTTATTGAAATTCTTAGATTCCATGTCATCAGAGTCGGTGTATCCTGTAAGGATCAAATTCTTAGCTCCATACACCAGCTTGTAGTCCCTTGTTCTCCTAAGATACTTGAGATGTTCTTAACTGCAGTCCAATGGTCTAACCTTGGATTGGACTGGTACCTACTGACTATTCCCACCACATAACAAATGTCTAACCTAGTGCAGAGCATAACATACATTCAGCTGCCCACAGCTGAGGCATAGGGAATACATCTCATATCCTTAATTTCTTGAGGTGTCTTAGGAATCTGTTCATTAGACAAATGAACCCCGTGCTTGAAAGGTAATAAATCCTTCTTAGAGTTTTGTATTGAATATCGAGTCAACATTTTGTCCATATAAGTTGCTTGAGACAGGGTTGTTCTTCCCATCCCTAATGATTTGGATCCCAAGTACATATTGCACATCTCCCAAATCTTTCATTTGGAATTGGGCTGCCAGCCAATTTTTTACATCAGTAAGATACCCTGCATCATTCCTAATGAGTAGGATGTCGTCCACATAAAGTTTCCTCATAGTCAACCTCTTCGCTTTGGGTGTAACCCTTTGCTACACATCTAACTTTGAAGGTTTGTACCTTCCCAATACATCTCTCTTTCGTTTATAGATCCATTTACACCCTATGGGTTTAACCCCTTTAGGTGGGTCTACAAGTTCCCATACTGAATTGAAGTACATAGATTCCATTTCAAGATCCACGACTTTGATCTATTGGTCCTTGTCTACATCACTCACTGTCTGTTTATAGGACAATGGATCCTCAACACCATTGTCTGGCATGACGACCTAAGGTTCAGTTAAACCCAAGTAACGGTTAGGTTGTGATATAACTCTCCCACTGTGTCGAGGCATTCCCAACGATTGAAAAGGACGAGACTGACCAGAAGTGTTAGCTTCTTCATTGGCTCTTGATGAAGGATCAATCTCATCAATAACTCTTGTTGACGTTTTAGTAGCTTAATTTAATACCATTTTGCTTCGTCGTTTATGATCTCTCATGTGGTCTTCTTCCAAGAATGTAACGTTTGTCGATATAAATACTTTATTTTCTTGTGGGTCGAAGAAGAGACCACCTTTTGTTTCCTTAGGGTAACCAACAAATTGGAATAATCTTGAACGATGTTCCAATTTCTTAGGATTTGTCACTAGCACATGTATAGGACAACCCCAGATTTTGAAGTAGCGAAACTAGGTCTACGCCCTCTCCATAACTCGAAAGGTGTTTCAGAAACACTCTTTGAGGGAACATTGTCAAGATATGAACTGTAGTCTCTACTGCATACCCCCAAAACGAGCCATGCAATTGAGCATAGCTCATTGTTGCGTTAAAAGTGCGTATGATGTGTTATGCTCTTACTGGCCTAATACCGCATTAAAAATCTCAAAAGATGTATACATTTAGACACAAGTTTTCTTATAAAAACCCATGTGCAAGTTTGAATAGGTTTTCCTGGAGAGTCCAGGGTCGAACGCAGGGATTTGTAATAGTTATGCGTTGAGAATGTTTTTTAGTTGGTGCATTGATCTATACAAATTTACCAATATGTTCATGAATGAATTCTCTAAAACTAATTTTATACATAAAGAATTGATGGATAAATAAGTGGAATGATGATGTGGGATGGAAGTGGATGAATTTGTCAAGTATAAACTATATTCAGATAGCATGCGTTAAGGATGGAGATGGAACCATAAGAAAAGTAAAGTTAAGATAACTCGGTTAGCATTTTCTTAAGTGCTGCTTAAATAATTTTTCATGCTACCAAACTCAATATTAAGAACTCATCTTTCGACGCTCTAACACCACATTAATTTTATCTCTAAGATGCATGGTCTACAACTTTTTCCACTAAAAGGTCTTTTAGTCATTTTACCTTCAAGACAAGATTCACATGGAGGTAATGTGACCTAATCTCGATCCTATCAAGATTTATGTGACCTAATCTCAAATGCCAAAGATAAGTACTATTGTTACTTGGAGAAATTCTTTGCTTTTTAGTTTAAGTATTAACAGTTTTAAACATCTCATGATTTAAAAGTGCTATTGCTTCAGTTGGTCTTTACACGTATAAGTTGTTTTTTAATTTAGTAGAACAAATACGTACACCATTTTTTCAAATGAACGCTTCATTAATAGACAAATTAAATGAGTACATTTTTTCAATTAAATAGGAAATAATACTAAGTTCCTTTTTACTTTAGGAACTATATATAGATTTTCTAAAAATAAAAATCTATTTCCAAAAAATAACTTTGCAGCTCCCACTACACGAGTTGAAATGGCGTCTCCCATTCCAACCTTGAGCGTCATTTCACCCTCCTCGATTAATTCCCTTTAAAGAAGAACAAATGTGATTAGTGGCACCTGAATCAAGTACCTAGGCATTATGGTCATTTTTCACTGAACAAGTTTCTAAAACAAGTAAATCATATTTACCTTCATTTTCCTTCTTCTTGTCAGCAAGGTACTTAGGCCAATTGCGTTTTCAATGACCATTCACATTGAAGCGGAAGCATTTGCCCTTACCAGCCACCTTGGCCTTGCCCTTCTTTCTCCCAGCAGTCGAAGCCTTCCCCTTTCCTTTTTTTTTTTTTTTTTTTTTTTCCTGGATCTTCTTAGAACCAGAAGATGAGGGAGCAGACTTAGTTCCAGAGGATGAACTTTTGTGAAACTTATTGAAATGGGCAACATTTGCCTCTCTATCGATTGGTCCCTTATTTTTTATAAGAGACTGATAAGTCTGTAACCCAATCAAAAGGGTCGTTATGGTGTACACAATTTTATTCATAACCGCATTATTGCAGAATTGAAGAAAGCTCTTCGGAAGAGATTCTAAAATAAAAGACACCTGACTTTGCTCGTCAATGATCATGTCGTTCATTTCAGCAACGTTGAAATCGATCAGCAGGTCGAGAACATGTTCTCTCACTGATTGGCCTTTCTTCATACGTGCATTATAAACATACTTGAGGGTCGGATATGTGAAGACAGTTGTCCAAACATTTTCTGGAGGGACTCCATGATTTGTCATGCATTCATCATTGCCTCATGTTTCTTGTTGAGTACGTCAAGACAACTCGTCAAGATATAGACTCGGGCCTTGTCATTGGCCTTTGTCCATGTGCATCCTTAACAAATTGGGATGCATTACGAGCGAGGATAGGACACTCCTCCGCTAAGACAAAACAGATCATCTATAACCAGAATCGTATTCAGGTTAGATTTTCACGTTGTGTAGTTTTCACTGTTTAGTTTTCATTTTTAAGCAGTGCAACAATTGAGGAAGACATGTTGAAATAATAAACAATTGACTGTTTTAGTTATCTTTGCCTTAATCCAGTACACAAGCAAAAAAATTGCAAGTAATCCAATCAATTCAGCAAAAACAAGTAATCAAAGACTAATAAACTATTGATTTAGTTTTTGCAATGAAGCTGCAGAGGTTTAGAGCAACAGCCACCGGTGATAAGCTACTCTTCCATTGAAATAAGACAATTCTCAGCTAATTCTAATGCCAGAATAACCCATTTCCTATACTATAGACCCTTTAAAGTATCCAACCTTATTCCTATACTATAGACTCTTTAGATTGTATCTTGAATATTGATCTTCATATGTCCCCACATACAGTTCAAGACTTATAAAACAACATAGGATGTTAGTTTGTTAGACTTAGGGTTATTTCAATAATGCTTATTGAAATAACACATCAATAACTCTTTATTAATGGTTTAATAACAATCAAATAATTACATTTACAATCTACGAGTTTTAGAGCATAAAACCCAACACTAATCTTAATTTATGAAATTGAATTCCTTATTGATTAAACTAAAACAGTCTTAAGACCCTTCAATTACAACCTTTCTTATTCTTTAATCAGTATTATGCATCATCAAATAATAATTTAACCTACCAAGTCCAGTCAAATTCCTTTTTTACAAGCAAAAAATCAGCCTAATAATAATTGATTAATGGCTAGTCAATCAACAGAAATCATGCAGATAAATTAAAATTCAACCAAATTACAATAATCCAATGTCAAGAATCCAACGCCGCCTTAGAATTCAAAAGCTTAGCCAATCATGATCTCAAGAATATCAATTCTAAACATGATGAATAGACGTATAGAAGAAAAGAAGAAGGGAAGAAAGAATTAGTCGTTGATCTTTATCTATCTTGGGCACGTATTCATGTCTTCTTCACGATCAACTCCAATTAATTTGCCTCTTCAACTTTGTGGAAAAGTTCTAAGTGGTCTCCCCCAAACTTTTGAGCTGAGTATTGAAGCAAAGCCTCTTTTACATAAGCAAATATAACATAAATAATTCCTGCATTAAAAATTTAAGAACTTTAGCCTTTACTACCTCTTTCATTGCAGGACTAAGTCGTCTCTGATGCTCAATTGAGGGACTATACGTATCCTCCATCAGTATCTTATGCACCACAATAGATGGACTAAAACCTTTCAAGTCACTAATTGACCACCCCGAAGCTAACTTGTGTTTACGGAAAACTCTTAACAATTTCTCCTTCTTTACTTCATTTAAGTCAGAAGAAATAATAGGGTATGTAGAAGACTCTCCTAAGAAAGCATACCTTAGGTGTGCAAATAATTCTTTTAATTCCACAGTGAGTGATGTGTTCGATTTATGTTCACTCACACACATAAGAGATATAGAATTAGGTTTAGCATAACTAATAGACAGATAATGAAAACATCTAGAATAAAATGCAACATCATCATCTAAAGAGTCTATCATATTTATATCACATAATTTAACATGCTCTAACTCAACTGATCCACAAATAAGACCAGCTCTCTAAACTCAACTACATTTCTGTCGGCAACATCATACTATGAGATGTATAATCATGGTTTGCATATTTCAGAGATTTATAGACGTTAAAAATTACCTCTTCATCATTTACTCTTAGGGTGAGCTTACCTTGCTAGACATCTATCAAAGCCCTACTTCTGGCTAAAAATGGTTATCTTATGATGATTGGGACTTTCGTATCCTCTTCCATATCCAACACAAAAAATTTGTCGGCAAAATGAACTTATCAACTTTAACCAACATAGCCCCACTATACCACGAGGATAAGTAATAGAATGATCTGCTAGTTGAAGTGATATCGTCGTTAGCTACATTTCCCCTATGTTCAACTTTATGTACACAGATAACGATATTAAATTTATTGAGGCTCCCAAATCACATAAAGTGCAACTTACCAACAGTCACATAGGGATTGTGAAGCTCCCGTGGTCTTTTAATTTTTAAGAGAGCTTCTTCTTGAAAATAGTGCTGCACTCTTCTGTTAAGCTCACCGTCTCGTAATTTTAAATTTCTTCTTTTTTGATAAAACATCTTTCATAAACTTTACACAGTTTGACATTTGTTCTATCACATCTACAAAAGAAAAATTTATATGAAGCTTTTTAAAAATTTCTAAAAACTTAGTAAATTGCTAATCTAATTTCTTTTTCCTAAATTGTTGGGGATAAGGGATATTATTAGGAACAGTAGATAGGAGATAAAAAATTCTCCCGGTAGTAGAAGGTTCAGGAACCTCCTCCACCTTTCCCTCAGCATTCTTTTTCACATCTTCTCTTTTCTCATCCATTTCAGGTTCCACAACCACTTGTTCTTCTTCCACTACCAAAACCAGACCACTAAGAGCTTTCCGTAGAAGTGAAGAGGCAAATTAGTTGGAGTTGATCATGAAGAAGACGTTAATGCATGCTGGAGACAGATCGAGATCAATGACTAATTCTTGCTTCTCTTCTTTCTTTCTTCTATACTTCTATTCATCATGTTTAGAGTTGATATTCTGACATCATGAGTGGCTAAGTTGTTCTGTCTTAGGGTTTAATTGATTTAAGCATTGTTTATGGATTTTTACTCATTAGTTTAATTTATTGAATTTAATTACTTTTTATCATGCTTATGCTTCGCCAATTAAATGTTTGATCACCCTTTGATTGAATTTAGGTTTTCAATTCTGTTTGAGAAAGAGAATTTAGAACTAGAACTAGCATGTTAAACTGATATTAGAAATTGCATGAAAATGTTCATTGTAATTGAAACTTTGTTTCAAGTGCGTTTCCTTTCAGTGTTTTCCTTTAAATCTTCTCATAAGATGCAACTTTTCTTGTGTATTTTTTAGGAAAGAATGATATTTTCTATGAAGTATTCAACAAGAATCTATTGGTACTCTTATGTCTTCTGGTGACCATTATCACATAGCTCAGCTAGGGTTGTAAATCGGGTTTATATATATATATATATATATATATATATATATATATATATATATATATATATATATATATATATATATATATATATATATATATATATATATATATATATATATATATATATTCAAACACAACAAATTGATTG
>QLSR01000086.1:1302674-1394758 GCA_031780015.1 Citrullus colocynthis
ATATATATATATATATATATATATATATATATATATATATATATATATATATATATATATATATATATATATATATATATATATATATATATATATATATATGTATATATTCAAACACAACAAATTGATTGGGGTTTTCCTCTTTATATCTGTATTAGAAATTTTGTGAACTTTTAAATTTTTTTACTTCAAAAGGATCATCAAGTAATAAGAGTTTGTGCCTAATAAATCATTATATTTTAAATTTTTTGTCCAATAAGTTTAAAGACCTCTTATAAACTTTTTAAAGTTTGAGAACTTATTAGAATTTTTTTATAAATTCTACCTATTTGATACAAAACTTTCTTCCTTTTAGTACATTTGTGAGATAGGAATCGAATCTCCGACCTTTAAAGAGGAAGACTATGTCAATTATTATCGAGTTAAGTTCACTTTAACTATCAAACATTAAAGGTTGTGAAGACTTCATTTGTATTTTAATGAACTAAAATTTTGAAAGGATTTTCATTCATTAATATCGTTGTGTATGCCGCTTTGAGAGATTTAATCGGAGATTTTGAGTTTTGCAAAAGAAATAAAAGCATGATTGTGTATTGTAAATTAATTGTGTTGAAAATAAAAGAAGATTTTTGGGAATCTTGGAGATTTTGTATTTTGCCTTTTATATTCTCTAATATTTTTTCCTTATATAGTTTTGGGTCTCTATTTATTTTCTTCTCCTTGTAACATTTGAACATGTCAAAATTGATAAAAGAGAAAAGTTCGATCATGATTTTTTCTCCCGGTACTAGGGTTCCACGTAAGTCTTGTTTGTCTTTTCTCTTCCTTTTTCAATATGGTATCAGAGCATGGCTACGAAACCCTAGCCATCATTGAAGTCAATCAAATCTGAAACCTTAGATCTGCCCTTACCGACGGAAACTCCCGTCGCCGTCGCCACTGCCATCCAAGCTGCCATCGACCGGTACCTTATGTCCCTAAACCCTAGCGTCGTCGCCGTCGCTGCTATCCAAAACGCCATAGATTGGCAATCACTAGGAAGTTCGGCAGCCTCTTGACAGTCGACCCAAGTTTCCTTCATCGGATCTATCTTCTCCGACCAGAATACCTTTGATCAGTAGTGTCTAACGCGTTCGGCGGCTATTAAACCTTCAACTCGACCACCAGTCGCCGGATCCTTCTTCCCCGACACAAATCTGCGATCTCCAGCAAGTTGACAGCCGCTGGAACCATAGATCGGCACCTCTCTCAGGCTTTTTCTAAGCAGACAAGAGCTGCTCCCTCATCTGGAGCAGCGGTTGCAGGTGGCCAACCCATTACCTCCGAGCACCATCGCTGCTAACGGAACCTCTACCTATGTTGTTGGCTTCCTAAAAAGTTACCTTCAGACCAAGCTAGGGAACCGTCGACAGGCTTATCTGTGGTCATGATTCAACAACAATTGGTGAACCTTCAGGTGAATTTTCAACAACAAATCGTTACCCTTGGGGCAACGCTTGGCACCTCCACCACCCTCAATCAAAGTGTAAGAAGTTTGGGTATTCTGTTAGAATTACTTTTGTATGCAGAGAATTTGGTAACTGCGTTCCCAACCTTAACAACTACACCTTATCTGTCTGGACCAATGAGTAACTCCACCGAGTTAATTGTTGGTGAGAAATTGAATGGCCATAATTATTTCTCCTGGTCTTAATTAGTTAAAATGGTGCTTGTTTACACCACTTTAAGTGTTAACCACAAGTGTAAGGGTCAAGTTATAATATAAGACGGTAAAGTCTGAATATTGTTCCACTGGTGATCCAATTATGAAGGTTAAGGTTACTTAGCTATTCTAGAGTTGAATCAATTTTATTGATTAGAATTGAATTTTTGATTTATGGAAAATATAAACTAAATAAGGAAAGTAATAAAGTGAGAAACACAAGAGTCAAAGAGAATTTTAGGGTAATGAATCCTTGTTTATTTCATCATGCAACATTATAGAATTCATGGATTTTATTATAATTCATATGCTTAAGTCCAGAAACTTAATTCCAAGTTATTTTCTCTTAAAAACAACCCTTTCTCATGGAACTCGATTGAGTACTAATCTCTTGAAACCAATACAAATTACATGGCATTAAGAACAGTCTTTAACAACTTTTATTGTCAATCTAACTACTCTCATGATAAATTAACAACAATTCATTGTTAAAGATCAAGTTAAACATACAATCTCTCAATCATACATTTAACCTAACATGTGAAGGTGGCCAATCCTTAAGAATTAAACACAATAACAATGAAAAGCATAATCATACCAACAAAACCATGAAAGTCTACAATATCAACATGAATTCTTAAACAATTCATCAAAACTCTAAAACTAATGAGTTTAGCCACTCATCGCTTGAAGCAACATGTTCAAACACTATAAGCAAAGAAAGAGTGTAAAGAAAGGGAAACTCTACTGAAAAGGGGCTCTTGATTGAGGTAGCACCGTCACAATCTCCTTGGCTCTCACGTCGGAACTCGAACGGCACCACGACTCTCTTGAACTCTTTTCCTCTTTCTTGCAACTAACTCACTCTTTGAACTCTTTTATGAACTCTCACTCAATTCTTTCCTTCTTGTGACTCTTTTGGTCTGTAATTTCGTGCTTTGATTTATTATTAGGGCTGCTGGAAACCCCCAAATTTATAGAGTTGGCCGCCCATGAAAACTTTCCAAAAATACAATTTTTACAAAAAAGGAAACTGGTGCCGCGGCACTGCCAATTATCGAAAGAGAGTGCCACGGCGCTGCGGCTGTGATGTGCAGACCTGCTCTTGGGTTTTAGCGTCACGACAACATCGTCCCGGCGCCACGATGCTACCCCAATTTTGGCAAACTTGAGATTTTCTTCTATTTTTCATCGTATTCTTGTTCGGTTTTGATCTTTTGATCTTCTCTTCTAATTTTCCTTATTTTAACTTGAAAATCACTAGCAAACAAGTGAAATCTAATATAAACTCCATTAATTTGAGAGAACAGAAAGCACTTTTCAAGTGCTTATTAGTGCTTGAGGGGCGCCATAAGTTCGGATATCTGACTGGCAAAATACTAAAGCCCAGACTCAGAGACCCTCAGGAGCGCATCTGGAAGGGAGAGGACTCATTACTCCGGTTTGTGTTAATTCATAGCATGGAACCTCAAATTGGAAAACTCTTGTTGTATGCGGCTACTACTCGGGACATTTGGGATGCTGTTTAGAAACTTTACTCCTAGAGACAGAACGCATCATGACTCTACACTTTGCAAAAACAAATCCACAAATGCAAATAGGGGTCTATGGATGTCATGTAATATTTCAACAAATTATCCCTTATTTGGTAGGAGATGGATTTATGTCGTGAGCTTGTCTAAGACTGTTCATGTGAGGGAGTTTAATATTATAAATTGGAAGAAATTGACCATGTCTATGATTTTTTAGCAGGTCTAAATTTCAAGTTTGACGTTGTGAGAAGCCGAATACTTGGGTAAAGACCGATACCAACCCCAATGGAAGTATGTTCAGAGGTCCGTCTTGAGAAAGATGGATCAAGCGCCATGAATATCACGGTTACCTCCGTAACTGACCCTTCCTTCAGTGCTAAATCATCTGGTACTACTAAAGACAAGCAGAACGGGAAACCGTCTTCAATATGTGAACACTGTAAGACACCGTGGCACACGAAGGATCAGTGATGAAAGTTACATGGTCGGCCCCTCGAATGGTAGATGACAACCTCCAAACAACAAACCCAACTAGGCTTTGGTGAGTGAGACTACTAGTGGCTCTTAACCACAACATCAGCAGAACTGCCCAGTTGACACCAGTACCTTCTCTCTTGGGGCAATTGCGCAATCAGGTATTTCTCAATTCTTGAGTCTCCTCAGTATTACTGGCAAGAAACCTTGGATCCTTGATTCAGGAGATACATATCATTTAATTGGAACTTTGGACAATTTCCTCTTGTATCATCCGTGTGCTGGTAATGAAAAAATCCAGATTGCTGATTCACCCTTGCCTCTGTTGCCAGCAAGGGTCACATTTCTCCGTTTGATGGTTTGATATTATAGAATGTGCTACATGTTCCTAAAATTTCTTATAATTTACTATCTGTGAGTAAGATAACCAGAGATCTAAACTGTTGTGTGGCTTTCTCACTAGGTGATGTTATTTTTCAAGATTTGAGCTTGGGGAGGATGATTGGCACTGCCCAGTGCAATAGGGAACTCTAGTTTCTTGATGGTGATACTTCTTCTAGGCATAGATCTGTTATCTTCCTATTTTTCAACCTCTGAAAATGACTGTATGTTGTGGCACTTCTGTCTTTGCCTTCCTAATTTTCAATATATGAAATATTTATTTCCCCATTTATTTAATAAAGTTGACATCTCTTCTTTATCTTGTGATGTGTGTATTCAAGCGAAACAACATAGGTTCTCTTTTTCGTCCCAACCTTACAAACCCTCTCAACCTTTCACTCTTATTCCCAGTGATGTCTGGGGTCCCTCAAGGATTACCACTTCTTCGGGTAAGTGTTGGTTCATTACCTTCATCGATGACCACACTCGCCTTACTTGGGTCTTTCTTCTAACAGATAAATCTGAGGTCTCATCCATTTTCCAACAAATTTGCACCACTCAAACTCAGTTCAATGTCAAAATTGCCATCCTTTGGAGTGACAATGGTTGTGAATTCCTCACCAATACCCTTTAGGAGTTTCTTATCCACTAAAGGTGTTGTTCCCCAGAGCTCGCGTGCCTATACACCCCCACAAAATGGAGTGGCTGAAAGAAAAAACCGTCATCTCCTCGAAGTTGCTCGGTCTCTAATGTTGTCGACCTCTCTTCCGTCTTACTTATGGAGAGATGTGGTCTTGACTGCAGCTCATCTTATAAATCAGATGTCTTCCCGCGTTCTCAACTTCTAAACTTCCTTCTAAACTTCTCTTGACTGTCTCAAACTGTCTTACACTACTACTCGTCTTATACCTGATGTCCCTCTCCGAGGATTTGGGTGCACTCAATTTGTCCATAGCTTTGGTCCCAACCAGACTAAGTTTACCCCTCGAGCCTAGAAATGTGCCTTTGTTGGTATCCTCTCCACCAGTGTGGTTATAAATGCTTCCATCCCACTTCCCGAAAATACTTCATCTCTATGGATATCACCTTCCTGGAAGATAAACCTTTCTTTCCTGTTAGTCCTCTTTAGGAGGAGAGTAGTAATAAAGAGCCTAACTATTCTAATCCCCTTCCTGAACCCATCTTGACAACCCACAACACTGTCCTACCCACCAAATAGGTCCCATGGATAATGTACTACAAGAAGAATCTTAGAACGGAAATAATGGCTCCTATTGACATATCAGCTCCGGTCCAATCTTTTGAACCAACACAGGCTCAAGGTACTATTGACCCTGATAATAATATTGTTTGTGTTGAAGATGTTTGCGTTGAAGATGATATTGTTGACAGCAAAAACTACCGGTAGAGAATGATAGAGATGATATGACAAAATAACTAGGTGGCTGAAAGCGACGTAGTGTCAACAATAGTTCAGGAGAATGAAAATGAGATCATGTCTCAGAATTCCACAACTGAAGAAAAACTCGACAAACCAGGAGAGTATGATGCCACCCTTGACATGCCCATTGCTTTGAGAAAGAGCACAAGGTCCTACACCAGGTATCCCATGCATAACTTCCTTTCTTATAACAATCTGTCTTCTAAGTTCAGAGGGTTTACTGCCATCCTTGGCACTGTAACTATGCCGAAGAACATATATGTGGCTATGGAAATTCCTGAGTGGAAGGTTGCCGTTATGGAAGAAATGAGAGTTCTTGAGAAAAATAATACATGGGAAGGTGCTGCTCTTCCGAAAGGGCATAAAACAATTGAGTGTAAGTGGGTGTTCACAATGAAGTATAAATCTGACAAAACTCTTGACAGGTATAAAGTCAGGCTTGTAGCAAAAGGGTACACTCAGACCTTTGGGGTAGACTATTCTAAGACTTTCTCTCCTATTGCAAAGTTGAACACGATCAAGGTTTTTCTGTCGATTGCTGTCAACAAAGATTGGCCTCTTTATTAGCTAAATGTGAAAAATACTTTTTTAAATGGTGATTTAGAAGAAAAGGTGTATATGAGCCCTCTTCCTGGCTTTGAAGCCCAATTTGACCCGTGTGTGTGTAGACTTAGGAAGGCTTTGTATGGGTTGAAACAGCCACTGAGAGCGTGGTTTAAGAGATTTACCACCTTCGTCAAATCCCAAGGCTTCACTTAGGGACACTCTGATCATATCTTGTTTACAAAAAGGTCGTCTCTGGTAAGGTTGCTATTCTAATTGTGTATGTTGATGACATTGTCCTATCAGGAGATGATACGGTTGAAATCAGCAAGTTAAAACAGAAAATGGCGGACGAATTTGAAATCAAGGACCTAGGAAACCTGAAGTACTTTGTTAGGATGGAGGTGGCAAGGTCAAGAGAAGGAATCTCAGTTTCACAACAAAAATACACAATTGATCTCCTGAAAGAAATAGGTATGACTAGATGTAGGCTTGCTGACACTCCTGTATAGTTTATTGCAAAATTGGGAAAGTCTGTTGACAAAGTTCCTGTTAACAAGGAAAGGTATCAACGTCTAGTGGGCAGACTAATTTACTTAGCACACATTAGACTCGACATTTCCTACGCTATCAGCATTGTGAGCCAGTTTATGCAGGCTCCCTATGAAGAACACATAGAAGCTGTAAATAGGATTCTGAGATATCTGAAAGGCACACCAGGAAAATGGTTGATGTTTAAAAAAATCGACAGAAAATGTATTGAAGCCCATATCGACTCTGACTGGGTAGGATTTTGATAGGAAATCTACATCTGGTACTGTACCTTTGTTTGAGATAATCTTGCAACGTGGAGGAGTAAAAAGCAAAGTGTAGTTGCTAGAATCAGTGCAAAAGCTGAATACAGAGCTATGAGCCATGACATCTGTGAAGAAATCTGGTTAAAGAAAGTTCTATCTGATCTTCACCAAAACATTGACCTAACAATGAAACTCTATTGTGATAATAAGACTGCTATTAGCATTGATAACAATCCAGTTCAGCATGATAGAACGAAACATGTGGAGATTGATAGGCACTTTATAAAGGAAAAATTGGAAAATGGAAGTATTTGTATTTCATATATTCCTTCTAGCCAACAAGTTGCTGATGTCCTCACCAAAGGGTTACTTAAGCAGAACTTTGACTCGTGTGTTAGCAAGATGGGTCGCACTGACATTTACATCCCATTTTGAGGGGGAGTGTTGAAAATAAAAGAAGATTTTTTGGAATCTTGGAGATTTTGTATTTTGCCTTTTATATACTCTAATATTTTTTCCTTATATGGTTTTGGGTCTCTATATATTTTCTTCCCCTTATAACATTTGAACATATCAAAATTAATAAAAAAGAAAAATTCAATTGTGGTTTTTTCTCCCAATACTAGAGTTTTCCACGTAAATCTTGTTTGTCTTTTCTCTTCTTTTTTCAATAAATTGTGAGGCATATAAACATGAGGGCCGATTAGTGCCACCTTTTACTATTTCTCCTCTTACCAAAAACTCTAACTACTGCTTTACCCTTAACCTCTCACACTTGCTTCTTCTAAATTGTTTCAATGCAGTTATTGAATTACAGAGGTTGGATTTTATAAAAAAGTTGGGAAAGAAAGAAAATTGAATATATGTAGATTAAATTATGTGTGAAAACCTGCCAATTGTATTGAAACTTCAAAAAATGGATTTAATATGTGTAGGTTAAATGTGTGGTTAGAAACATTAAAATATATTATGTTTTCTGTACAAATATATACAAAAAGTTATTTTTTTATTATTATTTTTAGTTAAGCAATTGATGAGTTATGTTTCAATTTGTCAAATAACTATACAATTGAGTTATGTTTAACATATGTTTCAATTGTTATTTTTATTTGATTCGAGTAGTTTGAGATTGTTATTCTATTGGGATTAGTCGTTGTATCTTGATCAGACAATCGTAGTAGTTTGCTTGCAACACATGTCGAGCAAATAATTGTTTTCAGGACAATGTTTTGTAAGTGTGTCTCGACTACTTATTGAATCTTTATAAGATATTGAACTTTTTTTTTTCTTTCTTGGATATCTCAACTTATAATCCTTGGTATTTTATCAAGCTTACTTTCTGTATACAATGTTCGTACATGTACATCGTAATTATTTATATCTAGTTAAAATGTCATAAGTTTGCTAATTTTATTTCATGTTTACATACCTCGTTTTTCACAACAACAATTTAGCATTTGAACTTTAGATTATAACATATTAGCTATATATTTTCAAATTTGTAACAATTTAGTCTTTGTACTTTCAAATTTTTAAAAATTTTGTTTCTACCACAAAAAAAAATCCATCAAAATCAAGTATCAATTTCCATCAAAATCAAGTATCAATTTTTTAATTATATAATTACTTACTACTATTTTTTATAAACATATTTATCTCTAATCAATTTAATAGTCTGTGTGGTTAAGAAATCTCATTGAATCTAACAATGTTTTTCATGATAGCTAAACTGTTACAAAGTTTAATGTACAAATACTAAATTTTTACAAAATTGAAAGTATAAAGGCTAAATAATTGTCATTTAAGTTCAGCCAGTACTTCTACAAAAATTTAGGAGTTTTTTGGGGGATCCAAATGTGATATGAGTTGAGTTGGCTATAATAATCCACTTAGAATTTAGGGTGCGTGTTAAGAAAATGGGGGTAAGGGTTATTTTAACTTTATACTTTGTTGCATTAATACTATTCCCAACTCAGTGGTTAAAATAACCAACTCTCTCTCCCTCCAATATTTTTAATGATTCTACTCGTCGCGGCCAACTCCAATTATCACCTCTAGTAAATACACTGATAACGACAACCTTGGACCAACTTTGGCATTCTATACGACAACAAACGTTACTAACTCCATTGACAATCATCGTGTGTGACCATCTTTGACGATCAACTCCAATGATTATCTCCAGTAGTGATTACTGCCAACAGGCGACTCTGACAACCTCCTTTGGTGCCTTGCTCTGACAAAGATCGCTTTCAATGACCAACTCCAATGGCTACCTCTGAAAACCAATGTTTGTAACGGACTTGGACGACCAGCTCCTTTGACAAATTGTGGTAGCCAATTTCGAGGGCAACCACCTCTAACAACAATTTCGTCGAAAATCACTTTTGACAATCGACCCCAATGACCACCTCCAATGATGACCTTTAACAATAATTCAAGTGACTAACTGTAACGACCTGACCCTTTAATAGCTAACACGTCGCTACGTCATGCATGAACATTTAATGAATGCGTTGGGAATTAAGAAACATGATATCACACACTTTAGATAAATGCGGTTTAGTTTATAAAATGGCTGAATTCCTGAAAGTTTATTAAACCAACATAGAGGAGTAAAAAATACTTTAGTGGGGTACCCTTTAAATCGTTAGGCAAAACCTCAAGAAACGAAAACCGAACATAACCATATCAAAAACAAATAACAAACGGTTTAATGTATGCAAATACTACTACCCTACAAGTCCAATACTCTATACCCTAAACTAAGGTGCGAAAACAGTGTCGACGATCCCATGGTACGATCACGTATTTCCTTGGCCATGCGCCTGGCCCCCATGCTCCTTACTTGGGAGAAAAAAAACATAGAAAAGGGTGAGCAATCATACTCAGTAAGAGGCTCACTACTGGGCCTAGCTATCACCCTTTTTGTCGTGTGCACCCGTGTACCCGGCATAGACATTAGCGTAGGATAAGCATAGGAAGCGACCCGAGGGTACGCAGTGATTACATTTGTAACATGAACATAGGTGGTGATCCCGAGGGACACCCTTCGTAGCATAGTACATTAGTGGTACGGGGCACGACAATAGGGCAACCTGTAACATGTCATGACATAACTAATTCATCGCAGAAATTCACTGGGTCATAGGCACATAAGCATAAGAACATTACTTACAAACTACAAACTTGGCATACCGAAACAATCATAGTAAACCACATCCGAGACAAAAGTTCACAGCGACATTCAATAGTCAACAACACAATTAGACATTAGGCGTCGCTAAAACCGGTAGTAAGTCCCTTACCTGCGAGAGCGAGACTGCGGCGAGATTGAACGAGATCGAGCGAGATGGGGAGACTCAGAGAGACTGAATGAGATGGCGAGACTCAGTGAGACAGTGAGATTGCCTGTGTGACGTCACGACTTCCCTACACTGCAGCAACGTGCTATGAAGGCTGTGACAATGCATCGCAGAGAGGACAGGCGATGCGGCAATGAAGATTGTGACGACGCGTCCCAGAGAGGGCTGAGACGCTGCTGCATGAGGACTATGATGATGCGGCAACGAGGATTGATGATGCGGCGAAATGCGGGCTGTGACGATGCGACGTAACGAGGACCGAGATGCTGCGGCAGGACGACTATGATGATGCCGCAACGTTGAAAGGTGCGATGATGGCGACAGTGAGGGCTGGGATGCTGCGACTGAGTGACGGAGGGTTGTGCGAAAAATGGTTGACGAAGTGGTGATTCGAGAGAGGGATTGACCCTTTTTTTTTTCTTCTTCCCCCTTCTTCCCTTCTCCTAAAAATGCCCCACGGTCAAAAACTCACCCGGAGATCTTTCCCCAACCGAAAAGCCGATTTCTCCTAATGACCAAGGATTTCCAAACCCCCCTTCACACTTCCTCCGCCTGCATGATTCATTTGTTATTAATATTATTATTATTTTTTTAAAAAAAATTAAATACGAGAAAAGTGATTTACCTAAATTTTGGGCCGTTACACTAACTCTAGCAACCACCTCTGAATACCAACTCTGTTAACCAATTATATTGATCATCTTCGACAACCAACTCTAATGACCAACTCAATTGATCATATGTTAGAAAAAAGAAAAAAACAAAACAAAAATAAAAGGTCACAAAAGTGTTTTCAAATACAAAATTGAAATTATTTGTTCATAATGTTTAATGTTCTTAGTAAGAATTTAGCACTAATAGAAACACTTTTAAGTATAAAGTAAACCAAATAAACTTGTATATAAATCCGCTTTAGTGAAAATGTAATTAAACACATGAGTGCTTTTATGTCCAACTGTTTTTATAAAAAAATGTTTGAAAATGACTTTTTGAAAAATACTTTTTTCTAAGTCAATCTAAACCTACCTTAGTATACAACTTATTTCAATGTTACTTATTTTATGGGACTCACCAAAGTTTAAAACAACAAAATTGTGCATATATAGGGAAAAGGACATTCATAAAATTGAACTAAAGAATAAAACAAGAAATTTATCAAAGAATCTTTTAGAATGATTTTTGCATTTTAATTAATATAAACTTATTTTAGTATTTTGGTTAAAAAAAAAAAAAAAAAAAAAAAACTTAGGTTAGCATTTTGAGCTCATTCTCAAAAAAGACTTTTGATTAACCCTTCTTTCTTGAACTACTTTTGAATGATAATCTACTATCATTTTGTTTTTGGAATCATGTATCTAAATTAACAATATTGTTTGTTTGTCACTATAGTGCTGGCCTATACTTAGCAACTATCACTCTTAAATATATGTTTTTGTACAATATTATAAAGTTAAAGAATTGGTTGCTTTGTACACCTCCAAATATGGAGTTTTCTTACTTAATCAATGATATGAATTTTTAGCCTATTCTAATGTATTTTGTTTATGCTCTGTAGTATTGATATATCCCTACAATGACCAATTGAATGAAGAATGATATAACTTAAAATCTAACACTTTTTTGAAAAATGGGAAAAAAAATCCTTTTATTTTTATTTTGTAAATGATATTTAAGTAACCATACTTTTACAACACAAGAAGGAGGAGGGGAGGAAGAGGACAAGGGGGAGGAGGTTAAAAACAACCCTAGACCCTAAACTCATGCTTAAGAACTCTATCTTAACAAATCAACCATAACAATTCGACTTCTCTAGTTAACAAGAGGCTACTCTATGCATGTATGATCTTGTAACACAGTTTTGAACCAAGCAAAAGAACATATTTTATTTAAAAATGAATAAATTGAATCAATTAATTAAATCAAGATATATGAAATAATTTTCTCGAGGCCCCCCTTAAAATATAAGTTCAGAATTTAAATAAAATATAATAATTTAAACTATCAACTTAACAACTAGAACCTATATCATGAAAAGAGAAAACATGAAAAAAAAATCATATGTAGAAGCCATGACTGGTCCTAAGGCATGATCACAGATTTTTCATGTCATTTACTGTCTGTCCTTGCCTTTACCTAAAAAAATGTAAAAGAGGAGAGAGTGATTATAAAGATATCAGTAAGTGACCTCACTATCGGGTCCACTAGGTGAATCTGCTATCTTCTTATCTTAGCATAGGTGTACATAACATAAGCACAGACATCAGCATAAGTAGCAAACCTAAAGACACGCAAGCATAGGTAGTGAATCCGAAGGTCATAGTCATAAGTATAGGTGGTGATCCCAAAGGAAACCTAGTCATACTCATGAGTAGTAAACCTGAAGGTTCACAGTCATAGGGTGTACTCGACCCAATAAGGAACATAATGGTCATCGTCAAATCAAACATGCATCCAACAACTAAGAACACTTCATATCATGATCATATCATCAAATCCCACTATAGTCCATTTATACAGAATGGTAAAGGGGGCATGTTTATGGCCAAAAAGTGCATCGACACCCAACACCCTCCTATAACATTCCATAACGTGGCTTAACATGATACTTCATTGATCAATGATATGCTTACAAGGTATACATGAATCTTAACAAAAATGACGTAATTAGGGCGTTGGTTTATAGGCACACTGGTAGTAAACCACTTACCTTAAATTGCAAGCCCAAGTATGCTCAAACAAGCTCATCTCCCATTTTTCCAAACAAGTCCTTGAGCCCTAAAATAGTAAACCAAAATTAATTTCAATGCTAAGGGCAAATCCCAACTACAAATTAATCAATCGTACCCAAAGTGTGGTTTGCACCAAAACTGTTTCCAACCTCTCCAACAATACAATCCTGAGCAAACACCAAAATCGAGGATTAATAACCCAAAATTATAGCACCAATAACTGGTCCAAATGGGCTCCAAATTCTGAAACTTACCAATAATCACCCAGAACCAGTCCCAAACTCTAAGGGAGCAATGCGCTAATGACTAAAGCCTTGAATCCAACCTCTAAAATCATGAGCAGATCAACTAAGCCCAAAGCGTCAATAAGTAAACACACCAATCAAGAACCTCCACAAAACTTACCCAAACAACGAATCTCAACGGAAAATCTGGCGGCTGAAGGGCGAGGGCAGCTCACGGCAGCGGACTGATGGCTGATGGCAGCGCAAATCAACAACCCACAGGACCTCCCCTTCGCATGAACAGCGGCGTCTGAACGAACGACTGCTGCTGGTCTGGTGGCAACTACACTCCCCGGCGATGCTCGAAGTTGTTTGCTGCAGTTTGAAGATGGCGGATGGTGGCAACTTGGAGAAATGGTAAGGCTGCTGGCGAGTCAAACGAAGAGAGAGAGAGAGAACGGCGGCTACCGATGAAGAAGAAGAAAGTGTTTTCCATTTTTCTTTTTTGTTTTGCATGCAAACCAAAATTGTGTAGTTAAGCAATTTGTGGGTGCATATTCCTCTAGGTTGAATTTGTTTTGGATCCCCCTTCTCTTATTGATGTTTACATTTCTTTTTTTTGCTTTCTTAAAGTTTTAGTCTTCAAAATACACATCACAACGATTTTTTATTACTTATATTGTAAGTTTAAACGAAGTCTATGTAAAATTAGATTTTGTGAACTTCATTCTCCTGAATTTTGATACTTTGGAGTGCTCTCTACTTTAGTACTCGGTCGATAGTGTGCCCTTGTATTAGGCTTCGCAATTGTCATCAAGATTTTGGCACTGCCAGAGAACAACATTTTTAACAAATTGTTAGTTTTTCAAAAAAGACTATGCTATGATTATGATGTCATTTTGACCTCTATCCCAAAAATCATGACCTTGTGTGCAGTTAAGGTTGGTGCATGAGCAAAGAGCTTTATCTTTTTTTACATTGATCCCAAGATAGAGAATACTTTCCACTGACATAGGAGCAAAGGTAGCTAGATACGTCGTGCAACCTTTGCTCATTAATTTACTAGTTTTCAGTGCAGAGATCACATATATCGAAAAGATTATTCTGTCACCTCTGAAAATAATCTTAGTTTCTCCAGGTTGCTTAAACACAACCTCTTTTCGATGACAACCTACAGAGGCATAGCATTTATGTAGAAAATTCATTAGTAGAATAGCGTCAAATTCATGTAGGTCTATCGGAATCAAATTGATAGGTGGTGATTCCGGGGATACCAAGTTATAATACGTGAACCAAAGGTTCACGTCAATAAAGGGTACATGGCTTGATAAATAGGATAACAATCACCATTAATATAAGGAGTCACCATTAACATAATCAGACTTTTCATTCCATAGTAGTTGTATGTCAGTAACAGTCATTCCAGTAAATACAGTAACCGTCAAATAGTTAACCAGCAGATAACCAACAAATAACACAGGTCTTGAACACAATAACCCAATAATATGCATGCTTATGAGATAGGCAGACAGTAATCGTCACGTAACAAATAGTGCAACTAGGGCACCAAAGTGCAGAAAACTGTCCCTTGCTCGGGATACATCCAACCAACAACCAAAGCCAACAAATTACAGTCCCAAATCAATTCAATAGATCCACCCTAGCCAAAATAAAAGATAACAAAACAAGGGTTAGGAATGCCCAAAGTCTGTCTGCTCATCTACACAGTAATTTACTCACCACTAGTTTCAACAAATTCGACCGTGCTCTCGGCTTCAAGCCCCTTCGAACATTGAATCTAAAGTCCTATCACAAGAATACCAATAGCTAAGCCAACATGATAGATAATCATGACAAATGGATGAGAGGACCAACTTCCTTACCAAAACCCACCAAGAACCCAAGAATCCAATGAAGAGAAAAAACTACCGGCGGTTGATGAAGGCAACGGCGCATGACAGCATGCAGGCAGCAGAACAG
Source organism: Citrullus colocynthis (assembly GCA_031780015.1). Lineage (NCBI taxonomy): Eukaryota > Viridiplantae > Streptophyta > Magnoliopsida > Cucurbitales > Cucurbitaceae > Citrullus > Citrullus colocynthis. The sequence goes on from QLSR01000086.1 coordinate 1,317,843, forward strand.
GCTACTCGCCTGTCGACGGCAGCGGGATTGACGTCAGTGCGGCGGATTGGGCGTTTGGCAGGCGAAAAACGGAGAGAAATGAACTTTTTCTCTTTCTTGGTGGATGGTGAAACAAGGAGGAAGAAGAAGACAACCTCAGGCTGGGTTGGCTAATTGGCTCAAGTGGCTTAAGTGGTTTCAATAAATAGCCAAACCCCAAGTCTTAATAACTTTTCCTTTTTTTTTTTTTTTTTTCACAACACAACTTTTCACTTAATTACTACAAATTCCAACAATCAACACTACTCTTCCAAATACCAACAATAAATTATTTAATTTTTCAAACCAAAATTTAAAAAATAAATCCCTATTTCTTCTAAATCCACCAAATTCCAACTCCTCGCTTTGAATTCAATTTCTAAAACTCAAATTATATTGAAATCTCACTAATTAAATTTAATCCCAGAACTTTAGTCTTGTTAACTTTGAGTGAATTATTTTTTTCCACATAATTCAATTAAACAATCTAACAATTAACCCAAATTAATTCAGGATAATTAGCTTATAGTTACCTGAAAATTTGGGATGTCACAAGTAACCTAATGTATATCTTCTACTACTCTCTCCATTTGAATGTGATGAGCTTGGGGTTTGGAAGTCTCCCTACCTTGCTTCTTTTCTACCAAGCTCCTTTCCACTTTCATAGCTGTCTCTTCTAGTTTATCTACTAGTTTAGAAAATTTGGTCCATTTTGCATTAGATAACCAAAGTATGAATTTCCTCCCTTAGTCTTTTCTCAAACCGTCTACATCGGTCTATTTCATTTTCAATTACTGTGGTAGCGTGTTTGGACAATTTTGTATACTTCTGCTCATATTCAGCTACTGTCATCTATCCTTGTACAAGTTTTAGGAACTCATTCCACTTTGCATCACAGAATCATCGGGGATAATATTGTCATAGAAAGCCTTCTAGAATCCTTCCCAGGTAGGTTTATCAACACTTCCTCGTCTAATCTCAACCATTTGCCACCAGTCTTCTGCTCCTTTCTAAAGTAGGAAGGTAGTGAGCTCTACCTTTTGATCTTCAGAGTATCTCCTTACCTTGAAACATTTCTTTATAATGTTTAGCCAAACTTCAGCATCAACCGGATCTGTTGCCCCCATGAATGCTATAGCACCTAGAGCCTTTAGATGCTCTATTTCGTATTTCTTCTCAGGATCCTCTCATCCTGCCCCTATTCTTGCTACTAACCTTGGAGCACCTCTATTCAACAGCTACTCTTCAACATCTACCTCAACTTGAGGGTTACTAGATTCAACTTCAAACTCTTCATTCCCCGCAATAAGTTCACTGGTAGCATCAAGAATTTCCAATGCAGGTTGCCAACGAAGTCTGCCACATTGAGGTATGATTCCTACAATGCACTTATGTTATTAACACATGTCCTAACTTACTAATGCATGACTCCTAAACCATGCTCTGATACCAACTTGTCACATCCCACCCCAAATTAATCTATTAAATCTAGAGAGAGATGTGAAGATGAAAAATATCACCCCCTGTAGCGGTATCTGTCTCCCAAGCTACCCACACTTTTAAGTGACAATTTATTTTATTACATGATTTTAACATGCAAATTTTATTAACTCAAAAACATTCACTGATATAAAATTTACCTAAGGAAACAATTTACAATTGACAACTTTAACTTCATGATTTGTTTTTGTTCTAACACATATACAACTCTGATCTACATGTAGACCCAAAACCCATAGACATACTATTGGAAAATGTCTAACGAGTGGCAAGCTTTGTCCTTAGTAGGCACCTAGAATTCTCTTGTTACCTAATCGAGGGGAGGGGGACATAAAAGTAAAGAATGAGCTAACACCCCAGTGAGTGACAATTTATAAAATAGATGTTATAATTCAGGTTTAGTGAATAAAACCGTGGATGATATACATTACTAAAATATAATACATGAATTTCTTAAATCAACATTTCGGAGAGCACTTCATGAACTCCATGAGCTTGTAACATACTCACTAAACTTGTACCAAAATTTTGACTGGTGTAGACCAACTCAATACACAACCCACTAGTGCAAACGAACTTAATACACTCAGTTTGCTGGTGGTAGACTGTCACACCCCCTCCCTGATTACCTACTTAACCCGAAAGGAGATGTGAAGACAATATACATCACCCCTCTTGTGACGCATATTGCCCCATCTTACATAACTTCCTGCACAAACATTTCCATACGTATACATTCATAGAATTCAGCCATATTAACGCACGATCATAATATAGTAATCCTTCCTGTACACAGTACACTTTTATAACATATTCTCTCATAACCCACTTCTAACAACTAACTCTACATGCCACCAGTGTTAAGTTATTTACACGTACAACAACGAGAAAATAAACTGTCTTTGGAAACTCGAAGCTTAAGCAGGACGAGTTGGAGTAGGCAATGCACCAGGAACGTCCTTGCTACCTGGGAGGAAAAGAAAACATGGAAAACGTGAGCTAAAAGTCCTGTGAGTGACTAATTTTGTAAAACTATCTTTTGTTCGAAAAACAGGCATGTTAAAATCATAATAATGCCATAAACGTAAACGTGATTCAAATAATCATTTCTGTAAAATCATAATTTCAACAACATAAACAAATCACATATGTTCATGCCAAAATGATCGTATACGAAAAACAGTTCGTTCTCAAAACTTTCCCTTAGTTAGGGCGGAGCATGACTCAACGCACCCGACGTCGAAAACAAGTAAGGCTCGATGCGGAGCAAAACTCAACGCACCAGCATATAACCTCTATGTGCACATAGGAATATGGCGGGTTCCCCAAGTACCTTCTACGAGTCCTTCAGTACTGGGTCCTGGGGAAACTCACATGCCTTCTCATGTCCTTCAGCATTGAGGCTCCTCTAAAACATTTCAGGAATCGATATTATACGTAAATAGTTCACATGAAAACCTTTCATAAAAATCAGGTATATCACGATAAACAATATTTCACAATATGTCATTCAACGTCTTATAGAAAACGTATAAAACGTGCCTTATGAACAATATCATCAAACATCATGCTTTTCAAGAAAACAGTTCATCTCAAAGCCATATTTCATAAGAAAAACCAAACTAAACATTTTCAATAAATTCGTTTTCAAAGAAAGAAAAATGTCACTCACAACTTGTCCTTAGGCCCTGAGCGGATTATATGCCTTTCCGAGCTCTTCTTGGCCTGTAAATACACATTCCTCACGTTACGTTTTCCTTAAACTTCCTTTACATGATCATTAAACGTGCATACTTAAACTCTAATCATGATTCACCACCGAGACTCCCTTTCTTTCCTAAAATACACATAATAAGCGAGATTCTATGTCACTAGCGAGATTACTAACGAGATTTCACCTTACTAGCGAGTTTACTAACGAAATTACACAACAGGTCACGACACTAGCGATACCAGCATGAGCGATACTAGCGACACTACCTGATGAGCGATATTGAGCGAGAGCCAGCAATATTTGTGAGAGAAAATCCTCCTTTACATGACCAGCGACACCAGTGTTGCTACTCCCGCTCCAATTCTCAGCGTTACCTGCTTCCCAACGGCACTCGACAGCAGAGTTTCCTCCTTTCATATTTATTCTCATTTCTATCAATTCAAATTCATATTTCCAGCCAGATTTAGAACTTCTTTCCTTCTACAAACTTGTAGAGAAACATGTTTTCTAGCTTATCTCAAAATTTCGTGGCTTAACTCATCTTGGTTCGTCAGATATTGCAAATTTTCTCCGTGCTGCTCTAGATTGCACAGAAATTTCGTATCAGTAACTTCCAGCTAAAAGTTTACATGTTTCTAATCTATTTCAACTCAAGCATCCTTCATAAAAGTTGTTCAAAATTGAGTTAACTTACTAACCTTAAAATTTTAGCCCAAACTTCAATCTCTTCAGCTCGATATTCACCAAACACCAGACCTGGTTCGAGCTGCGCGACAGCAGATGAAGCTTCTGTTGTAGCTTCAGTTTTACCATGAAATCTTCCAACACCTAGCACAAAATTGCCCTAGAACTCTTCTTCAACCTCTCCACAACGTGAAGCTGAAAAATAGCATAAAATTTCGTTTGGAAATGAGTAGAATGAAGTTGGCAAGATTTTATATCCAATGAAAAGTTAAAAACCGACTTCCCAACCTTATCCGTTCTTATCTTTTTCTTTTTCTTCTCTTTTCTTCTTTTAATTTCCTTTTCTTTTGTCTTCTTCCGCTTTCTGGTTTTTTCTTTTTTTCTTTCTTTGTTTTTTTTTTTTTACAATATGAAATTATTAATACTAATTCGCTTAAAGCTTGGATAAATCAATGCAATTTAGGAGGACTCAATGAAAAGACATCAATTCAAATCCTGGATTTTCGAATTGAGAGAGATCAAGAATTCTCACTATTTCTTAGATTCATGGACCCAATTCAATTCAGTGGGATCTTTCATTCACATTTTTTTCCATCAAGAACGTTTTATAAAACTCTTAGACTCCCGAATTTGGAGTATCCTACTTTCACGCAATTCACAGGGAACGTGCTTACCAATTAGGTGCTTACATAGACCAACTCAATACATTCAGTATAATTTGTCACACGTGCACATAGACATGCCTCATGAGCTAATAAGATAACCATGAGTACGAGGTTAAGTGGTTTGAAAACCATTATCACACAAACCATTATAAATCATCTAAATCCATCATTTCCATAAACATTTATGAATAACATTCCACAACAAACCAAATGATCATGTGAAATCCATAGCTAAAACAAAGTTTCTTAAATAAATATAACACAAACATTCTCATCAATAAATCCATACTAAGCATATTTTAACATAAATTTTTAAAACTACACGACCTATTAGAAGTACCATAAATGCTCGTAAAATCAGTGATAGAAAACCGTCATTGAATAGAATATGTTAAAAGCAAGTCATGCTCGTAAAATTAGATAATTATAAGGGTTTATTTTTAAAGAAAGTATTCACTCACGGTCAAGGACAAGAACTATTCAGGTTGTAAGCTTCTCCAATTTTTGTTTCCCTGAAATTATCGCAACCCATCATTTTAAGACAATTTCTATTCCGAACACCGCTTTTTCCGATCATTTCTCTTTTTTAACCCATGCTTCTGTAAATGTAAAGCCAAACTCAAACTAAAACTGTCCTAACACATTAAATATGGCAGAATTTGGAAATTCCAAGCCAAGAGTGGGCTAACCAAGCTACAAACTAAAAAAAAAACAGCAGTATATTGACAGTTGAGCAGTTTATATATATGAACTCCAAATCAACAGTATGTGTACATACATATATATATATATAAACAGCAGTGCAGATTTTTTACAGCAACTTCATCATTCTGCTGTTTCTTCATGTTTTGTTGTTATTTTGAGTTATTCTTTTCCTGCTTACAACCCTTACTTCAATTCTAAAATGAGAATTAAAGAGATAACTCACCGAATGACCCATCTAACAACAAACAGCAGCAAAACTTAAAGGAAAATCAGATGAAATCGATTGTTGCTTGTTCTTTCTTCAAAACATCAAGAGTTCTCCCAAAAATTTAACCTTCCAACTGTTGTTTTCCTTCCTTTCTTCAGCAGAAATCCAACTCTGCTTCTTTGTCATGTCAGTCTTTGTCTTTGTCTTCGTCTTCTTCGTCGTCTTCGCCCCTGCCTCCTCCTCCGATTAGACAAAACTCAGATTGGACAAAACGTGTCTGCTTCATGTTTTTTCCCTTTTCCTAAATTTGGAGTCTTAAAACTTTACTGTTTGTCTTCTTTTGCTGATTTAACTACACAAACTGAAGTATTAACCAAGGTTATCTCAATTTTAAACTACAGCTATGTTTCACCGAAATTAATTCCATTTACCCTTTTAACTTAATCTAAAACTTATTTTCAACTTAATTAGCAAAGTAGAGAAAATAGGTCCTTACACATAGGAGCAACTTATTTTTAGTTAAAACTTATCATGTTCTAGATGGTCAAGAAATTAAGACAATTCACAAGGCTACAAGACAAGGATCCCCATAAGCATATTAAGTTATTTTTTTAGAATTTGCAACTCATTGAAGCTGATTGTAATATCCAATGAGACATTGAGATTGAAATTGTTTCCTCTTTTCATTTGATCACACCTTGGAATGACTTGTGATAATTGCATACTTTGTATAATTTTTACCTTTGAATTATGGTTAATTTATTTGAAAATTGGGTATAAAGCATGTCATGAAAGCCCCGAGAAATCCTAAGTTGGTCAAAATAAGTTATTACATGTTGATGAGTAATTTTTTTGTGATTTAAGGATTTCTGGAGGTGAGTTAAGCTATTTTAAATTGATTTAATCGTTGTAATTTTGAAGAAAGGTGCCTAGATGTGGGTGCATTGTGCCCTAGACCCAGTCAAACGGGAATTTCGCAACAATTCGTTTTTTGTTGTTTCTACGCGTTCCAGTCGTTTTTTTACCCTGAATTCAACTAGAGTTTCATGGAGCATGGATTTTAGCCAGTGATAATTCTCATTCTTTTAGAATTATTTAGCTACTAAATCTAACTCTTTTTTTTTTAATAATATAATTGTATATTGTTAGTCTTTTGCATAGTAAAATCAAGTTTAAAATAGCAAATAATTCATAGATGACAATTTTTATCTTAATTGTGAAAAAGAGTTGAAATTTGGCAAGAGACTTTTAGTTTTTATGTATTTATGTAGAAAATTCATTTAAGCCAAATTGTTGTAGCATTTCAAAAAAGTAGATTGCTATAGCAATTGGCCACAACAAAAATGAAATTCCAAATTCAGTTTTGGGGAATGATTTCAACGATTCTTCCATCAATCTTGGCAAATTAGGGCAACCCATGAGCCCCATCTTCAACGACAGCCACAACCTCTTGAGATCTATATAAAAGCTTCCAAAGATCTCCATTCATTATCCATTCTTCTATTAAAACAATATAAGATTTTTTGCACTTTTGTTGATTGTTTTTCTTAGCGCTCTTTAAGATTTGAGTTATATATATCTGGTCACCTTCGAAAGTTGGGGCTATCATAGCTTGGTTCATCTCGACAAAGACTGAATCAAGATAGATCCAAGACTAGTGTGCATCTTTTTCTTCAAGTTTTAGATTCTTTGTCTTGTTTTTCATTGTATTAAGTTTGGTTTCAGTCTGATTTTTGTATTTCATTGCCTTAAGTTATATTTACTTAAGTTTTGTATTTCAGTCCATTTCACAGCAGAGACAAAATAAGTAAGGTCGAATTCGAGATCGGCTACCTTATCACAACTATTGATATCGAAATTTGGTATCAACCATGAATTTGTAATTCTCGAGAGGAATTGAACGATCGCCTTGCATAATAGAAGAAAAACTCGAATCCATGTGGTGCTTGGCCACCGACACTCTGATGATCAAGTCAATAAGAGTTTAGAGAGCTAGAGAGTAGAGAGTTTAAGGTGTATTTTAGCATAACTCAAATGTCAAAAGCTCTCTCAATTTTATAGAAATAGGTTTCGTAACGATCATTTGCTAATTAACTTATCAGATCATTAATTTAACTGTTACAAATCGTTCGATTTATTTCACTAGTGATGGAAGCATGTGCAAAAGTAGAACACTTAGACACAATACTTACCTTCATAGGGTCGGCCTCCTCAACCGTTATGGTTGCCCCCTATTGTTTGGCTTCCATACTTGGACATTATGGCTTTATGGCCGACCCTTCGGGGTTGGTTCCCATACTTAGCCAAATAAACTTATAATTTGATGGTCAACCCTATAGGTCCTTTAAAAGAAACCACTCACAATTTAGGTGAGCTTCTTCTTGAATCACCAACTTTCCTAATCCAGAGTTAACCTATATAGAATCACCAACTTTCCTAATCCAGAGTTAACCAAAATTTATATAGCTCATCAACCTTAACCAAGGCCAAGCAAAGCTGATGGACCAACTCCTCTTGGATTCCTAACTTCCAACTTGACATCTAGCCTTCTAAAATAGGTCAATATTATGTGATTGGCATCCAAAGGCAGCAGTGGATGCATAGATTCACCTCAACACTCCAAAACCTTCCTTCTCTCTTATCGTTCTCTCATTTCTTTAGGAAACTCAACAAATGAATGGGTAAGTTGTGAACTTCCCTCTCACTCTTAAACTTAGTATTTATAGGCGCCCAAAACTATTCTTGTCATCTCAACAACATCTCTTAGTTTGCCAACTCCTACTTCCTCCCTCCATTGGTGGCCTCATCATGCATGTGCCAGCTCCTACTTCTCATTTGCCTAAGTGTGTTCTCTAAGGTGAATCTTCATCTGAAAATTAGCCACTTAGTCAAATGTCCTCTACGCAACCACCTCCACCTTAATTTTTCTCCTAATTCGACCACTTTCTACTTCCAACATCTACTTACGTGGCTCCAGTTGTCAACTCATCCTTTATCTCCTCTACTAGTAGGGTGAATGCATAGCCATTAAGATCCTTTTGTAACTTTTTTTTTTTTATATTTTTTTATTTTTATACCACACATCCAACACTCCCCTATTTAGGCTAAACACATAATCCTTCACTTCTCACGCATCCAATATAACTTCTCCTTCTCTTGTTGTAGACTTACATCCAATGCCACACTTAGGGTATGTGTCCAATGTCTCCTTCCTAAGCCATGCACTCAAGGTGACTTCCCTAGGATGCATTTGACTTACATCCATCTTCTTGGTTTTGACTTTCTCAACGCATGGTTTCTTCCTTTACTATTCTTTTGGAAGTGTTTCAGCATACCCATCCTCCCTAGTCTTAAGTATGCATCCAACACGCCCTTATAAGGTCATGCATCCACAAATCCTCCTTGTAGGTTAGACAACCAAGATTAATTTCTTGAGGTCATGCATCCAAGGCTTCATGTGTTGAACTCCAAAAGATGTTCCTTCTTATCCTTTCCTTCTGTATGCGTCCAACATGCTAGGCTCACATCTTTACTTTAGCTCACCTCATCATACCAAACCTCACAACTTCCCCTCTTAGTTTCCATGTTCAACGCATAGTCCACTTCACCTCTTAACCCATACTTAAGCAACACTCCTCTCCTTGCCTCAACTCACTTGTCTCCTCTTCCTTCCCTAACTCATGCTCAACACCTAAACCAATGCAACTTAAAATTTTTCTAGCTCCACAACAAACACATACTTCAATTCAAACTCTGAGAAAACTAGAATGGGTTTAAGGCTTACAGGGAACACTTGTGATACAAAGCATGTTATTTTCTTTCTTTATTATTTTTTTTAAAGAAACTATATCTACAGCTTGAAGATGGAACTACAAAGAGGAGGTAAGGCATTGAAGGATAATGAAAATCGTGGGTACTGAGAGAATAGAAAGAAGACGGTTGAATAAATTGAAGGGATATATGGGAGATTAACTCAAATCTTGGTAAGTATTCTTAAGTTTATTTAAGAAAATTGTGAAGAATTAGGATTTAAGTTTATGTTTGGAGTTAGATTTTGTTTAATTGGTCACTACTATAAAAACTACATTACTTGACGTTTGCAACTTTTAATTACTCGACGTTTTTATGGAAAGATGTCAAGTAATATGTAATTTTTAAGAAAAATGTCAAGAGAAATATTTGTAATTGTTCATACAAAAAAAGGTGATAATTGAATATATGATTTTATTTTTTTTGTGTGAATATATTGAGTTGATAGATCTTAAATATGTAATGTTTATTTAGTTGATGAAATTGTATTAGTAGAATACAAGGCAATAAATGAGAATATCAATAGGGATATTTAATTTGAAAAAAAAAAGACATACATGATAGAGAAATTATGTTAAGAACTAAATTATATGTTAGCTATTTAGTGTCAAGATAACAATATATTTCACAAATAAAAAATATCAAGAGTTACAACACATGATACATAATCAATATCAAGAATAAATAAACTGGAGATGTCACCTGTAACGACTCGACCTTCAGACTAGCAGGACACTACGCCATGCATGAATATTTTTGTAAACACTTTGGGACTTGGGTAAAGAGACATTTAACACAAGGCCAAACATAAATAATCTTGAATATTTTATTTAAATTGAATGTAAATAAAATAAATCGTTTAACGGGGTCCCCTTAAACACATGAAAACAAGTTTGACCAAGAATTTCACAAAATAACAAAAGACAAATGAAATAATGAATAAATATGGGATCACTACTCTACGTAACCAACAACTAGACGATCTATGTCCTAGAGAGCAAATGCACAAGTGAATGGTGCGGAAGCGACAACGTCCCATGGCGTTGTCATGGATTTCTCTTGTCATGCGCCAGTCTATCCCATCCCTTACTTGAAAAAAAAATCATAGAAAATGGTGAGTAATAATACTCGGTAAGAGACCCACTATTGGGCCTACTAGGTGAGGTTGTTATCATTTTATCATGTGCACTCGTGTACCCAACATAGGCATAGGCATAGGCATAGGCGTAAGTAGCGAATCCGAAGGCACACAATGATCCTGAAGGTTACAGTCATAAACATAAACATAGGTGGTGATCCCGAGGGACACTTTGTCATAATCATAATCGTAATCATAGTCAGTGTACCGAAGGGTCCACTCCAGTAGGGGTACAAGGCATGATAAACAGAATAATAATCACCACGACATAGCATTCATCACTAACATAATCAACCATCACTATCATAATCAAGTAGAGTTTCCAGTTCAAAGCAATAAATTAAATAACCATCATTCCAGTGGGCACAATAATGTAATAATCTAGTCAATAGTCAATAAATAATCATAACTCAGCCACAACCAGTCAATGCAATAATTCAGCCTATACAATAACCATAATTCAGTCAACAGGTAACCATAGGCATCAACATAAACTCAATAGTAAGTCCCTACCTGAGGATATGACTACCTAGCTAGCCACGCCCATCCGTTACTCAAAGTCCTTCACTTGAAACCTAGAATGTAGATTCATTCCAGTTAGATCCTCCAACTTAAATTTAAACGAAGTTTTTGCATAGCAAACTAAGAACCTCACCCAACACATGGTTTAAACCGAAACTACTGAGTCTTACTTAAGCAAATCTGAAATTGGGAGGCGGCAGCAAAGTCAAGACGAGCGAGACCTACTCAAGTGAAAGCTAAACCTTCCTCGTGAAAACGACCGAGAGAGAGCGAGACTTCTTCACAAAGATGATCAACCAAGAGCGAGACTTCTTCGCGAAAACGATTGAGCGACTGCAAGACTCCAGAGTGAGACAACGCCTACACTGCGGCAAATGTTGTTTGGATTTTGGCATTAGTAGTTGGCAACATCTGTGGGCATGAAAAACATTGTGATGCATCTACTAGGCACATAATTCTATGTAGAACCAACATTTGCAATACGCAAAAAGAGTACAATAAAGACGATTAATCAACTGGCTAACCTAATTTAAATAACCAATTCTCTTTAATACTAAATTGGTATGTAAATACAAGTCTTTAAATGCATGATTCAATTCGCGCTACTTTGGCAATTGAAACATGAAAATTTTAACTCATGCTACTATTTTTAGCTATTAGACAAGTATTTATCATTAGGGCATTAATCCATTCACAAACACATGCTAATGAAAAAAAAGAAAAACCAAACGATCAAAGATGCTAACAATCAAATAAATGCCATTAAGTTCCACCCTCAGAAATGTACATAAGAATTTCCATCCTTCTAAACTAGAAAACTAGCCTTAGCAACCCACCTAGACAATGAAGCAAGATACACCACCATCCAATGTTATCACTGTGAAAGCTGAAATCTTGCCTAGTAGCTTAGATACAATAAAGGAAAGAAACTAGGGAAAAATAAGGAAATTCGAGTTAAAGTCTATGGAGTTATGGGAAGAGAATAAGTCATAGATGAGTTTGGGAAGAACCATGGTAGGTGATTTTTCGAAGTTTTGGACTACAAGGAGGCAAGTAGATTGTGAAATTCTCTATGTGTCATAACTATGCTTGGAAAACTATGGTTTGGATGCATAAAGTTGGTAAGGAAGGAAAACTACACTAAGTGTTGTAGAAGGATGAGTTAGTAGCATAGTTGGGAGTTAGTGTTGAGGATTAAACACATTTCTTTGGGAAAAAAACACCGTGTTGGACGCATGGTGGAGGTGCTCAATGTCACACCCCATCCCGAACTACCCTCTCATAGCTCGAGACGGAGCGTGAGGACAACAGTCATCGATTTTCCGGTCGACTCCCACTATCGAACTTAATTTATTTCCCATTTAACTGCACTTCCTAGGATGGTGATACCATTAATTCTTGAAAAACCTCAACTTCGACCGGCAACGGGAACTGTCATGCTACCTAAAAAATGGAAAACATAGGAAAGGATGAGCTAAATAGCCCAGTGAGTAACAGTTTTAGAAATATTTCACTTTAACTATAAAACTGATCATAATATAAACATTGTCAATAATGCGTATAAAATATCGATTCCAATCATATTCAATAAAACAGTCTACAAAGCATCAAATCTTCTTTTGTTTTAATATTTTCCTTAGTCAGGGCGGAGTAAGACTCAATGCACCCAACGTCGAAACAACCTTAGTTGAAGCGGAGCAAAATTCCACGCACCGAACGTCGAAAACATTCTTATTTGAGGCAGAGCAAAACTCAACGCACCCAACGTCGAAAACAACCTTAGTTGAGGTGGAGCAACACTCAACGCACCCAATGTCGAAAACAACCTTGGTTGAGGCAGAGCAAAACTCAAAGCACTCAACGTCGAAAACAACCTTAGTTGGGGTGGAGCGTGACTCAACACACCCAACGTCACAACCTCTATGCGCACATAGGAATATCTCAGGATGCCCAATTACCTTCTCCGAGTCCATCAATACTGGGTCCCTAGTCACAGGGTTGCTCACATGCCTTCTCAAATGTTCCTCCGCATTGGGTTCCTTAGAAAACATTTTAGAAATAGGTATTTTTTCCGCATAAACAATTCATTGTAAACATTTTTCATGGAAAACAGAGCGTTTCTCAATAAAAGTATCTTATAAACATGTTTTTCAACAATGCCTTCATGCCATAAAATCAAGTATAAGCATTCATCAAATATAATATCAAATAGTATGCTTTTCAATAACTCATTTTCAAATCTTCCATAAAATCATATAATATCAATAGCAAGCTTTTCAATAAACTCATTTCCAAATAACCAGCATGCTTTAATGCTTTTTAAATATAAACGCATGATATATATGTTGAAAACCCACGAATGCATGACCAAATTCCAAAACCATTGATATTAATCACATAGAACGCATTCATATTTTGAAAACGTTAGTGTTACTCACAGAGCTTAATAATCGCTTAAGGGAAATTCCCTTTCCTTCCTTCTAATTCTCTTCCCGAGCTTCTTGGACGTAGGGTTTGCGAGTCTAAAACGCAAGGCAACTGATTTTCCCTTCTGACAGTTTGGTTGGACGCAACCTTGCACCTTGAAAGCAAAGTTGATCCCTTAAACGCAAGGCACAGCCTTCCAATAAACTCTTCTGGCTTCACCCCTTGGACGCAAGGTTCTATCTTAAACGTAGAGTTGATGTTGAACGCAATGTTCACCTTGAACGCAGAGTTTATCTTCAACTGAAAGCTGATATCTTAAACGCAAAACTTGTTGAACACAAGGTAGCTAGGTTGTTAAGAACACCTTATCTCTTGGCCGCAGATTTACGGACGCAAGGATTCCTCTTTTCTACCTACTCTCTCCTTTCTCTCAAGAACTCAGACTTAATGATCATCACCCACTCTTTTTCCCTCAAGATCCTATTTATAGTTTTGGGATGAAGATTTTTGTTATCCAACTTCTCCTCTCTTTTTGTCACTTGTTTGCCACCTGTCACGCTGCATGACACATCCGACATGCAACTCGATACCTACTCCTTATCTGTTAAGTTTAAATAAAACCACATAACCTTTATAAATTTACCTTATGCATTTGACTTGTTCCGAGATATGAATCATGCTTACACTATAGTGCGCCTATGCGTCCATCTACTTCTCCTTTTTAAGGTTTAGCTTCTTTATTTTCTTTCTTCCTCTTGGCCTTCCTACTTTTGACCAGGTTTCTCCCTCATATACTACCATACGTCTGTGCCTTAACCGCATACTATCATGCGTCCATCACTTCTTTCCCAATATCTTAACTACAAGCCCTTCTCTTGAGTGATAAACATCCGACTATGCTTGTTATTTTGTTAACCGAAATTATCTCAAGATTTTCCTTCATGTGTTTGTACTTTATGCGTTTATCACTACTTTGTTATGCGTCCATGACCTTCCTTCCATCCTTAAGGATCCTTGATTGTCCCTCTATGCATTCTTGAGTTGTAATCCAAGGTTATGCTTCCAACCTCTTCCTTATGCTTAGCCATCTTCTCAATGATAATCCTAGCATACATCCATCTCTAGCTTCCTTCCTTTAGGCTTACTTCTCAACCTTATAAATTATCCAGGACTCAACAAAATCTTCCTTGATGGAAGTCATGCGTTTACCTTAAATTATAATAGCATCTTTCCTCGATTCCACCTTATGTGTTTTATCCTTCTTTCCGAGACTTAGATTTCCTTCCAACGCACCACTACTCAACATTAATCCTCTTACTCATACGTCTTACTTAAGCCAAGCTTACATCTCCTTCCTTAATTACCTCCTTTGCGTTCATTTCTTTCCCTCGAGCTCTCGGTTACCTCCTATGCGTTCACTACTTTCTCCCGGGCTCTCGGGTTTCCTTACAATACTTCAACACTTACCCATTTTCTTTTCCACAATGGTTACCTTTGTCATGTGTTTCCTTAGTCTTGACCATGCGTCCATCATGGTCCCTTACTTGCAAAATATGCATCCAACTCAACTCTTGAGCACAAACCTTTCTTTCCTTTAAGTTCAACGCATGCTTATTCCTTTTTTGGCAACATTTCTCGGCCAACTCCACAAACTTGTGATCCAATACCACCTCTCTTGTCTTACTTCTTTTCTTTATAAGCTCTTAAACGCATAGGTTCAAGAAGTAGGGTGTTACACTCAACGCATGGTGAAGAGTTTTGAGGAGGATTTTGACTAAGTGTTAAAGTGTTGAAGGGAATCCTAAGCCATGGAGAGGAGAGTTGAACACATGGTTCAAGTTGGGGAGGAAAGTCTCATTAACTTTTGAGTCTTGAACGCTTACTCCGAGGGAGACTTAGCTAAGCGTTGGATGACTTTAATAGTTGAGGAACAAACCCTAAGAAAGAGATGGAAAGGATGGACTCATGGAGTAGGGTTTTGGCTAGGGAAGGATCAATTTGTCTTGAGAAAATAGGAAAACTAGTAGGTCAAGCTTCATGGCAAAGAAAGGGAATGCATGAAAGAGTATCGAAGTGAGAATTTTGGCTAAGTATAAGAAAAATGGGGTGTATTGGACGCATACCCTATAGGTAGAAGGAAAAATGGTTAAATGTTGGATGGTTGAAGTTGGAAGCAAGGCAAGTGTGTATCAGAAAGGAGGTGTGGAACACATAGGAGAGAAAAGTTGGAAGCATAGGCTTGGAGAAGGCATCATGAACACATAGGAGGAGTTATCAAGGAGTCCATGGAATAAATATGGGGGACTTGGACGCATGGCCTAGGAATAGGTAATGTTGGACGCATACTTGATGTTCGAGAAGAAAAATCGGCTAAGTGTGAAGAAGTTGGATGAAGATAAGAGAGCAAAAAAGATTGTACCATAAAAATCCTCAAGATGGATGCATAGGGGAAGTGAGTTAAACGCATGGACCTTCAATGGGCATGAGTTGGACGCATATTAGGAAAGAAAAATATGCTAAGTGGCTTCTAACACATCATTAGTAGGAGGTGTCGTGATGCATGGCTAGGGCAACATGCAAGAAGCCTTGTGGAGCAAGTGTGTCTTGGTGCATGATGAAGTTCTCATGCATGAAGCCAAGTAGTAAGATAGATCAACATAAGGAGCAAGGTTGGATGACAAACCCTGTCATCCAACTCCTATAAATAGGCCCGAGAAGTCACGTGTTCATTCACTTAAAAATCATCTTTCAAAGCTTATTTGAGAGAGTTGGAAGGGGTTTTTGGGAAGAGCTAGGCGTCCAACTACATCATCAGGCGTCCAAATAAGTAGTCAGCATCCAACAGAAGAAACCCTACGTCCAACAGTGTGCAGTCCTGCGTCCAGGGGAGCTGGCCTATGTTCAAGGAAGATTCTCTGCATCCAAGAAGGTGTTTTCAGGTGTTTTAGAAGAATTTCTAGGGTTTTGAAGGTTTCCTCATTTCTGTTTTCTTAGTTCTAGAAGCTAAGGAAGAACTGGAAAACCTAAACCAAACTAACTTGTGTTCAAAACAAGGAAAGAAAGCTTTAAAGTTGTGCAATTACTTTTCCTCTGAGTTGTTATTAGTAGTTCTCTTACATTGTGTGATATTATTATGCGCATTATTATGGGATTATGATTATTTATTTGTAGCTTATGAGCCATGATGGAGTTTTGAATGTGTGTTAAGGATCTTAAGACTGCACAGGATGGTTAGAAGATTTGAGGTTCTAGTTTTGAGCCTGTGCTGAATTTTTAGCTTCATGGGATAGTCAGAAGTTGCTAAAAACCTAGTTCCTGATCTTGTGAGAAGTATCTCGAGTGGGATGGTTAGAGGACCGACAGTCTAGCTTCTGATCCCTCAGAGGTAAGGCTATTGCTCATAGAGCTTGGATGAAATTGTTGTGCCAGAGTGTGCCAGTAGAATAGTTAGGTATGAGTTTAAACAAGAATGGGAGGTTTGAGTATACTTTCGTTATAGTTGTGCCTATTGATGGTTATAACATTTGTTATGTTTGAAGGGTTGAGTGGTCAATGTATAGAAGCTCATCCTTTTTTTATCTTTTCTTTTCAGGTAGCAGCCAGGTTTCCATTGCTGTACAAGGTCGAAGTTTGTCGAGATATGATGTGATAGTATTTCATAGACAAAAATTTGTATAAAACTATGGACATGTCATTTGTAAACAAACTCTATAATCAGTTGTTAAATAAACTATGCATGCTTAACAAAAGAATACAATGGGAATAGGAATAGATGTCGTGAAAGAATCCATGATTTCACATCTCCTTTTAGGTTAAAAAGGTAACTCGAGTTGAGATGTGACAATCACCAAATTCAAAAACCTAGAAAACTCAAAGAAAGAAAGAAAATGTAAATAAGATGGCTCTAAAATCGAAGTGAGTCCCCTCTCTTCTAACCTATCATTGAAAGAAAAGGTTATATAAACTTTGTGATAATGTCAATATGCTAGGTGTAGTGTTGTGACGTTGTTAACAAAGAAGCTAGTTGGTTGTGGCATTCTTTAATGCTATGGCTTTTGAATTCCTCAACATCATTGTAACCTTGCAGGCGAACATCAAAACTGTGTTTTTGTCCTGAAGTGTTGGACTTAGTATCATGCAACATTGAAACACCCCTCCATGGGGGCATTTTGGTCGTTTCACATTTCTTAAAGCTTAATTGCTTAAATTAAGCTCTAAGTGCTTCGTTTTCGACCTAAATTCACCTAAGTCATCCCAAAGAATTTTGGAGCTTTATATCCCGCAATTAAGAACCTAAAACTATCAATTTCTTTCTAATTAACAATATTTAAGTTAGAAAATATAGCTATTTTATGGAAGGTAGTTTTATAAGTTGCTACAAAATCCGCTGGTTTGGCAAATCTCTGCGAGGTCATTTAACGCTACAAAATCCGCTGTAAGTTGCCCTTTTATCGTCGTTCAGGGTCAAAAGTTGATGTCATGCATATTCGCTGAGTTATATAGTAAACTTCTTCATCAACCTGAAGCCTTGGGTCGTTCGCAAGTATGTCATCAGTGTATCCATATTCTATTGATACTCATTAAAAAGGGATTTTCCAGTAAAAAGAAACTACTATTATTGCTGTACTACCAATATTATACTTGAAAATTAATTTTGAATGAGTTAATTCTATTGGGCATATTACTATGTATAGATATGTCGTGACTCATATACAAAATATAAAGTATATCAGATATACTATATATGGATATGTAATGACTCATAATGTAATTAGAATAATTTTGCAACCAATAGTATTGTAAGACAATTTTAATCCAAACGTTTATATTTTGGGTACTACTCCATGATTGAAGTCTCCTTTCTATAGGGTTGCAAAGAGAGCAAATTTGAGAAGCACTTATCACAAATACACGTAGTGTTGCACCACAAAAAACCAATGTAAAAATGGATGATTATCTTATTTGTTAGGAGAGGTAGATTGCCCCCTTATGTACATGCAAATTTGCAGAAAAGATGACTCAACTGGTGATTACTTTGTTTATTGGAAGGGATGGATTGCCCCTTAGTAGAATTGTACAAAGTGTGTTTTGTCGGAATAGTTTGATTCGTGATTGAGCATTATCTAAAGAAATAGTTTTTGGCTCCAGAGGTTTCAAAATAAAGAGACATCACGTATCAAAAATTTTAGGTTAGAAATGAATAAAAAAAATTAAAGGGAGAAGAAAGAAAGAAAAAACATCAAAAGTCACGTACAAAACACCCTATAAAGATTTGATGGAGCACAAAATAGGTATTCTAAAGAAATATAGAGGTACAATTGGAACTTAAGGAATCTCCCATTGTGTCTTTTATATATGCTTAATATTGTAAGTTTTTTTTTTTTTTTTATTTGTTTGTTTGTAATTAATTTGATGTGGAGATTAGAGTTTCTAACTATTTAAACGATGACAAACCTTAACTAATTCTAGATTCATGACAGCATTATATATAAATGTGATAGCTGTGAATGTCAAATCAAAAGCAATGTTTTCTTTCACCAAATATAATTCAATACATATATAATAAACAATAAATAAAAATGATACAAGGGAATAGAAATATATATTGAAAATTATAGTAGAATTATTTAACAATGTTACTAGAAACAAAGTTTTTTTTTTTTTTTTATTTGTTTGTTTGTAATTAATTTGATGTGGAGATTAGAGTTTCTAACTATTTAAACGATGACAAACCTTAACTAATTCTAGATTCATGACAACATTATATATAAATGTGGTAGCTGTGAATGTCAAATTAAAAGCAATGTTTTCTTTCACCAAATATAATTCAATACATATATAATAAACAATAAATAAAAATGATACAAGGGAATAGAAATATATATTGAAAATTATAGTAGAATTATTTAACAATGTTACTAGAAACAAAGGTTTTTTTTTTTTATAATTATTTTATACCTGAGTGTCTGGGCCAAGTTTTGCACGTCTTCACTAATCTCACAAAAAAACTTGTCTCACTCTATAACATTTGTATAGCAAGAAGTCGTAGAACATTGAATCCTTGATAGGTGGTCACTATGGAACTCTGTACAAGTTTCTTAGCATTGCACATTATTATGTTTTGGACTCGAAGACGACCATCTAATAGGTCCCTTTGGCATGCAACTTTGAAGGGTTGCTTGAGCCGTCGACGACCTTTGTTCTTGCTTTCCCTTAGGAATTTTAAGAGAGTTGGAGTGGAGTGAAGTCGGAGCCATGGCCGTAGTTAGGTGTCGAGATAATCGTTGAACGAATGGTAATCCAATTATAGTCAAAGCTGTGGGTTCTAAAGTGAGGATGTTTCTTGAAGTTGCCATCATGGTTGTAGGAGAAGACATGATGAAGAGGAACAAGTATATGAAAAGGAAAGGAATACACCTTAAAGTCATTGAAAGATGGGAAGTACAAATTGAACAATTCAACACAATAAAGATATATAATTCATATGAATTTTGATGTTGAGGATTAGGTTTTAAATAGGATTGCATCTAGAGAGAGAAAGTCCATTGTACAGATTTGGAGACCAGATGTTGCTTTGGTGTTTTTGTTTTTTATTTTCTATATTTGTGCATTTCACGACATTATTTTTCCTAAGTTCGTAAAAATATCTTCTTCTTCAATCTCTCATTCTATGTTTAGTTGATGACAGCATTTTCTTATACATTTATAAATTTACCCTTTCTGTGTACTGTTTAATCATTCTCTTATTTGGTTGTCAATGATTTAGGCCTTATTTAGTACGTATTGTGTTTTTTATTTAATATTTTTTAAATTTATGCTTGTTCATATTTTTTAAAAAAATTTTGAAAAAAAATGACTTGAATTATGAAAACATTGGTGAAACTAGATTAAAAAAAAGTGTAAATAGGGTTTATAATCTTAATTTTTAAAAACCATTATATGAAAAATCAATGTTACAAATAGAACCTATATCAAACAAAAATTTGTCTCAAAATATGCACATAGAACAACAACAAAACATTCTGTATGAAATAATTTTCCGTTCGTTGTGAAAAGACTATCTAAATCTATAAATAATAGTTGGGTTAGTTGCACAAATAACAATCAGGCCTAAAATAATAAAAAATATAGCACGAGAAAAAACATATTAGGGATATAGCATAAAATTAGCGTCAGATACCACTGATAGTAACTGATAACTTGTAGAAATACAAGTTATTATAGTCACTATTTGAATTAATTAGAGTAACTTTAGAGCTAAACGCATGATTTTGGTAGTTAAATTATGTAAAATGTATCACCATGCGTTGACACTATTTACAAAATAAAATACCTGAAAAATTATGAGCTTTTCTGTTCTTAACGCAGGATTAAGAAGAAAAGAAGCCCAAATAACCCAAGGACTAGAGACGAAGTGCTGCGAAAACAAATGGAAACCCATGCGTCGAAACTATGCGTCCGAGACCATGCGTTGAGACCAAGGAGAGTAAATACGGACGCCTGGGCAAAAGATGTCAAGTCATTATGAAAAAGGACAACACGTTATCAGATCATGGCAGAACCAATGTACCTACAATATAAAAAGTCTACGCAGCAGGGCAGGGAATTTAATGCAAAGGTGTTAGGCCATCATGAGCTTCAACTTTTCAACGCCTATAAAAAGCCCAAAGCTTCAAAGGAAGAGGATAGGAGAAAAACTAGTTCAAGAGGCGAAAGCTCTGCACAACTCCCCCACCATAACCAGCCTCCACTTTGAGCTCGTTTGAGAGAAGGATTCTGAGAACTTTCAGAATCATACCAGTGAGTGAGAACCTTCACCTATGGATTTTATGTATCAGATAGCAACCATCTCAAGCCTCTATGAAGCAAGAAGTTGCCAGTGGCGGCTTGACGTCTTCCATTTCTGTTTATTTTTCATTTCCCTCCTTTTTACTTATATTTTGTTAATGACATTCGAGAGAATGGATTATTTTCTTAATATAAGTTTGATTGACGACTATCTTCCATTTATTTCCATATAAAATATCTTAAACCATGTTATTTGAATGCTAAATGGGTTAGATGTTAGAGTTAGTTTTTCTTAAGCAATATGAAGTATGTTACATCCTGATGAATGCATATCATTAGCTTGCATAGCATTGTCTGACAAACAAATATAGTAAGCACGACTGTCTAGCTTGAGAGAGTAGATGGTTAATCTTTAGCATTTATCAAGACTAGATGAAGTGCAGAGATGTAGTTCATCTTTTGCCAACGCAAACTTATCATGCGTCTTAGAGATAAGATTAATGTGGCGTTGAAACATCGAAAGATGGATTCACAAACTCAGTTTGTAGGTATGTAATACTTAGATAGGCTTAAGTAACAACTAGCTCCTGCATTAACTCTACCTTTATCGCATGGTTCCATTCATTCTCAACGCATGCAATCTAACACTAAATGACATTTGACAAATCATCGTCGCGTCCACCTCATTGTTAGCTGTAGGAAATTTTATTCATTCTTTATGTATAGTTATAGATACATACAAATCTTGCACATATTAGTTGTATAGTCCACCGCATAGTCAAACATCTATTCTCAACGCCTAGTTATTACAAATCCCTACGTTCAACCCTGGACTCACCAAGAAACCTATAAGAGCTTATACTTGGGCTTCTTATAGGAAAACTTGCTTAATCATTATCATACTTGAGTAATTCTCGACGCATCCTTGTACAGAAAATGATAACATCTATTTTTGTGCAACACGCTATGAAACTCAAATGTAAATCAAAAATAGAAAACAAACAAATAAAAAATCCAATAACAACAAGTTTTTGGCGCCGTTGCCGAGGATTTGAATTAATAATTTAGGTTTCAAAATATTTTCTTGATCTATGCAGAAAATCTCAATCTTGGGCCGTACAGAGCGTTTAGCCGAAGACGCACCTGACAGTTTATGAACAAAGGACAACCTGTGTTCATTTCTGACCCTGAGATCGAGAGAACCTTTCGGAAAAAGAAACAAGACATTTCAAAGGCGGCGACAAGTTTACAGAGAGAAGCAAATGGAAAATCAAGAAAACAACGCTAATCAGCCTTTGAGAGCGAATAATGGGGCTAATGACAGGCATGACGAGGCAATGAACCATGTGTTAGCCCAAGTGCAGCTTCAAGCTCAGTTGCAGTATGATTAACAAACTCATCCTATTCTATTGGCACATGATCGGAATCGCCCGATCAGGGATTACACGTCGCCAATCTTATATAATTTTTCACCTGGAATTATGCGACCCGTGTCTCAAGGTTCGAGATTTGAAATGAAGCCAGTCATGCTTCATATGCTACAAACAGCAGGTCAGTTTGGGGGATCACCTGGTGAAGACCCTCATGCTCACCTAAAAAGCTTCATCGAAATCTGTAAACCTTCATCATCCCAAACATAAGTGCAGATGACATCCGGTTGACATTGTTTCCATTCTCCCTCAGAGATGAGGCGAGACAATGGGCATATTCTTTGGAACCAGGTGAGATCACTACTTGGAACCAAACGATCGAGAAGTTTATGAAAAAGTTCTTCCCACCGACGGAGAATGCTCGAAGAAGAAGAGATATCGCCAACTTTCAACAAAAAAACAGAGAAACCATGAGCAATGCTTGGGCAAGATTTAAGAGGTTGGTGAGGAACTGTCCGCATAATGGTTTTCCCGACTGTGTACAAATGGAGATATTCTACGATGACTTGACCGAGACATCTCAGTCTGCTGCAAATGCTGCCGCAGCGGGAGGACTACTTGATAAAACTTATACTAAGGCTAAGGAAATTCTCTATAGAATATCCAGAAATCATTAGATTGGGAGGACCAGGGATATAGCGGAGCTGGCCGCAGGCAAAACAATGTGTCAGGAGCATCAGAGCATAATAGTGTTACTGCGTTACAAGCTCAAGTTACCACCATGATTAACCTGTTGCAGACTATGGCCCTGAATCAGTCAAATACAGGAGGCGGCAGCCAAGTTAACGCAGTGAATCAACTCAACGCCTCAGGATGCGTCAGATGCGGGGAGTCGCATACATATGAGGTATGTCCACAGAACCCTCAATTTGTATGCTTCATACGGAACAACCCGTATTCCAAAACCTTCAACCCTGGCTGGAGGAATCATCCGAATTTCTCATGGGGTGGTAACCGCCCCTGGTTCTTCCCACTGGTCGATCATTTTTGCTGACTCTATTGGTCATAGTTCCCTGCTGTTGCGGCCGGTGCAGCCTAAGCAGCAAGGTGCGCCCACGCATGAGAGGGGTGGATCATCTGGATTCTCCCATGGACATCAGAGGCAAAATCTACATCAATCAACGGCTAGTCCATCATCATCAATGGAAGCTCTTCTGAAGGAATACATGTAGAAGAACGATGCCTTGATGCAAACCCAGGCATCGTCCATCAGGAATTTAGAGCTTCAGATTGGCCAGATCGCTGGAGAACTTAAGATGCGACAGAAAGGATCTCTTCCGAGCAACACCGAAGCCCCACCTGGTACGGGCAGTTCAGGAAAAGAACAGTGTCAAGCTGTGACGCTGTGAAGTGGAAGAGCCATGAATGAACTTCCTCGCCCAGTGAAGAAAACTCTAGCTAACGAGACTGAGAATCACTTAAACCAATCAGAGAACTCTCAACCAACAATTCACCTTTCCAGTCCCAGTATTGAATCTGACCATTCAACACAACAAAAACAAGCTGACATGCGAAGAAGTTTATCAGGAAAAGATGCATTAACAAGCGTGTCAGTCGAGCTGCAAGCGCCTCCTTATCCATAGCGGTTAAGAAGGAAGAAAAGTAATGAGAGGCAGTTCAAACGCTTCCTGGATGTACTTAAACAGTTGCACATCAACATCCCGCTGGTGGAAGCGTTGGAACAAATGCCCACTTATGCTAAATTCCTCAAGGACTTACTGTCTAAAAAGAGAGGAATGGATGAATATGAGACCATAGCGCTAACACAAGAGTGCAGTGACATGGTATGTGAACGCATCCCCACAAAGATGAAAGATTTAGGGAGCTTCACCATTCCTTGTTCCATTGGGGGGGTTTACATAGGAAAAACATTGTGTGATCTAGGGGCTAGCATTAATCTTATGCCCCTGTCAGTATTCAACAAATTCGAGATTGCATCGCAGCCAACAACAGTCACCCTACAACTGACGGATCGATCCGTTGTGCATCTTGAAGGAAGGATAGAGGATGTGTTGGTAAAGGTAGACAAGTTCATTCTCCCTGCAGACTTCATTATCCTGGATTATGAAGCAGATGAAGACGTCCCTATCATACTTGGATGCCCGTTTCTGTCAATAGGTCATACACTCATCGACGTCCATAAGGGAGAAATCACTATGAAAGTTAATGATCAGGAAGTGATTTTCAACGTTTTTAAGGCGTTGAGTATCCAGGAGAATAGAAGACCTACCGAAACCTCGACGCAGAGGATGAGTTCTATAGAATGTTGCTTGAAGAAGAAAATGATGAAAAGAATGAAAATCTGGACGCACAGCAGCGTGAACAATGCTGTGCAGTGGTCTATTCTGCTTTTGAACCCTTGACACCAAATCAGACCAACCAACGAACAAAACCATCTCTGGAAGAAGCGCCAGAACTCGAGTTAAAAGCGTTGCTCACCCACCTGAAGTATGTCTACTTAGGAGAAGGTAAGTCTCTTCCAGTTATTATTTCAGCTGCTTTATCCCCTAACCAAGAATCAGCTTTGCTAATCATTCTTAAAAAGCACATCCAAGTTGTTGGATGGACTTTGGCTGATATCAAGGGGATAAGCCCCACATACTGTATGCACAAAATTCGTCTAGAAGAAGGAAAAGATGGATCCATCGAGCCCCAAAGGCGACTGAACCCAGCAATGAAAGAAGTTGTCAAGAAAGAAGTGCTTAAATGGTTGGACGCAGGCGTTATCTTCCCCATCTCTGATAGCAAATGGGTAAGTCCTGTGCAATGCATTCCCAAGAAAAGAGGTATGATTGTAGTCCTAAACAAGAATAACGAATTGATTTCCACTCGCTCTGTCACGGGGTGGAGAATCTGCATGGACTACAGGAAACTCAACGCGGCAATGAAGAAGGATCATTTTACACTGCTTTTTATTGACCAAATGTTAGATAGACTTGCAGGAAATGAGTTCTTCTGCTTCTTGGATAGCTATTCAGGCTACAACCAAATCATGATTGCTCCGGAAGACCAGGAGAAGACAACCTTTACATCTCCTATGGTACATTCGCATTTCGACGCATGCCGTTTGGACTATGTAACGCCCCAGGCACCTTTTAGCGGTGTATGATGGCAATCTTCTCTGAATTTTTGGAAGAATCTGTGGAGATATTCATGGACGATTTTTCAGTCTTTGGAAATTCGTTTGAAGCATGTTTGGCCAATTTAAAAAAAGTATTGAAAAGATGCGAGGACACTAACTTAGTGCTCAATTAGAAAAAATGTCACGTCATGGTGAAACGAGGGAATTGTCCTCGGTCATAAAATATCCAAGAAAGGCCTTGAAGTTGATCAGGCGAAAATCGAAGCCGTGGAGAAGCTCCCGCCTCCTACAAATGTAAAGACACTTCATAGTTTCTTGGGACATACAGGCTTTTATAGAAGGTTCATCAAGGACTTTTCAAAAATTGCACGCCCCTTAAGCTCGTTACTGGAGCAGAATCGACCTTACAAGTTTGATGAAGAATGCCTCAAGGCGTTTGAGACTCTGAAAGCAGCACTGGTGTCAGCACCAATTTTAATCGCCCCAGACTGGTCGCAGCCATTCGAGCTAATGTGTGATGCTAGCGACTATGCGATGGGAGCTGCGTTGGTTCAACACAGAGACAGAGTGTTGCATCCTATAGCCTACGCCAGCAAAACTTTCAACGCAGTCCAAGCGAATTACACGACTACCGAGAAAGAATTGCTAGCAATAGTCTTCGCTGTTGAAAAATTTAGAGCATATCTTCTAGGGTCAAAAGTCATCATCCACACTGACCACTCAGCTATCCGGTATCTGATGACTAAAAAAGATGTCAAGCTGAGGCTCATCCGATGGGTTCTACTTCGTCAAGAGTTCGACGCAGAAATAGTTGATCGCAAAGGTACAGAGAACAACGTGGCAGATCATCTTTCCAAACTTGAGAATATGGAATACGATTAAAAACTGCTGAATGTTAATGCAAGCTTTCCAGATGAAGCTGTATTAAAAGTCATAGAATCCGTGCCATGGTATGCAGATATTGTCAACTTCTTGGTGTGCAAGCAATTTCTCGAAGATTTCAACACACAACAGAAGAAGAAGTTGATGCATGATGCGAAGTTCTATTATTGGGACGAGCCCCAACTCCACAAAAAGGGACCGGATCAAATCTTCAGACTATGCGTTCCAAAGACTTCATATCAACGCATCCTATCTCAATGTCATGACTCCCCCTATGGAGGACATTTTGGAGGACAGTGAACTGCGGCCAAGGTCTTACAAAGCGGATACTTCTGGCCAACTCTTTTCAGAGATGCTAGAGACTATGCGAGGTGCGACAAATGTCAACGCACTGGAAATATCTCAAGTCGAAACGAGATGCCACTTACCTCTATCTTAGAAGTTGAGCTCTTTGACGTTTGGGGTGTTGATTTTATGGGCCCATTTCCGCCATCAAATGGCCACAACTATATAGTGGTAGTTGTGGATTATGTATCAAAATGGGTCGAAACAATCTCTTGCGCTAAGAATGATGCGGCGACAGTCTCAAATTTTCTTCAGAAAAATATATTCACGAGATTTGGAATGCCGAGAGCCCTGATTACCGATGAAGGTACAAATTTCATTAATAAAATCATTTTCAAATTGCTAATCAAATACAATGTAAATC
This sequence comes from Citrullus colocynthis, assembly GCA_031780015.1. Lineage (NCBI taxonomy): Eukaryota > Viridiplantae > Streptophyta > Magnoliopsida > Cucurbitales > Cucurbitaceae > Citrullus > Citrullus colocynthis. The sequence goes on from QLSR01000086.1 coordinate 1,345,125, forward strand.
ACAGGGTGGCAATTGCATACCACCCGCAGACAAATGGGCAGACAGAAGTTTCCAATAGAGAGTTGAAAACTATTTTGGAAAAAGTGGTTAACTCCTCTCGAAAGGATTGGGCATCCAAATTGGACGTGGCATTGTGGGCATATCAGACAGCATTCAAGACGCCTCTAGGAATGTCACCATACACACTAGTCTTTGGAAAGGTATGCCATTTACCGTTGGAATTAGAGCATAAGGCATTGTGGGCAGCCAAGAGATTGAATCTGGACTTGAAGGTAGCTGGAGAAGCGCGTCAGCTTCAACTGAATGAATTGGAGGAATGAAGGCTGCAAGCCTACGAGAACGCAAAGATATACAAAGAGCGAACAAAGCATTGGTACGATCAACGCATCAGTAAGAAATCTTTGCATATAGGTCAAAAAGTTCTCCTTTCTAACTCAAGACTGGTCCTTTCGTGATCAAGGAAATTTTTCCTCATGGTGCTGTAGAGCTGATGAATGAAGACAGCACCAACGCATTCAAAGTTAATGGTCAACGCGTGAAGCCATATTATAGAGACTGCTTTGAACGAGACAAAGTAGCCATGGACTTAGAAAAGATAGAATGAGGAAAAGATGGACGCGCCCTGCGTTGACAAAAAGCACAAATATTCCAAGGACGCATCCTAACGTTTGTACTTTAATTTCTTTGGTCTTAATTTTTTTTTTCTCTTCCCGCAGTATTTCATTTCGTCCTCTTCGTTATTTGATTTGATTTTAAGTAATTCTTATTGTTATTTTAGTTTATTTTTTATCTGCGTTGAAAAATTTTGTTTGGATGCTATTTATTGTTTTGCGATGAGTGATCTGAACTCATTCAATTACAAGGCGTTGATATCCACCCCTAGGGGGGAATCTGAAGCGATTCTGTCACATCGCTATCAGATCAAGAATTTGAAAAGCTGACTGCACTTAAGCCGACTGACATCGACGGATGTCAGATCATTTAATGCGGCTATGATGTCACACATCGAACGGATAACCCACGCGCTCAGCTAAAACCCTTTATAAACCCCTCTTCAGCCCCTTTCGGGGTACGCTTCCTTTCTCTCCAAATTTTCAAGATTACCGGTGCGATTTCTGGCCTATCTGAACGATTTTCGATTCTCATCCACTTTTCTCTCTTTTCACCTATACCCTTCCCATGGCTTCCCAGCAACCCACCTTCCAAAAATCCTAAATCTATGGCCTCATCCTTGAGGCACGGTAGTCGAAATCTGTCCACTACCTTTACCACACCTTAACCCCTCACCATTGTCCACCCCAACAGTCCTGAGTTGGAGGCGACATCAGCCCCATCTCCGCCACGCTCTAGGGACCTGTCTGAAGCACAAGAGGCGGGAAGGAATGACGAGTCCACCGTCTTCGGAGACATTCTAGACACCATTGATGAAGAAAACGATGACTGGTTGGACGGGTTGGTCAACCAAAGGATGAAAAATGAGTCGCGTGGGTCAGTCCCTACGATGAGTGGTCTTGAGGAGTCCGCCCCAAAGACCCATTGGAAAGGTAATCGCGGCGGTGGAAAAGAAAAAGTCCGCCCCAAAGAGAAAAATCAGGCCAATAAGGGCCCAGGAAGAAGAAGCCGAGGAAGATGTACCGCCACTAAGAAGAAAAAATGAAAAAGTAAAGCATGCAGGGACATCCAAGGCTATCACATCATCTTTCGTCGCATCATCTGTTGAACGGTTAGAGGCGAGGGCGGCAGACAAATCCAAGAAGCTGAAAGACGACTTCAAACAAATGAAAGAAAGGACGGAGTCGATTCTCGCCACAACGAAGAAAAGAAAAGAGGGAAGTAAATCTGACGAACAAGCTGCCAAGGAGGCCGCCAAAAGAACCGAGTTTCTCCGTCGTATAGTTGAGATCGCTGCAGAATTAGAAGTAGATGTGGAAGTGACTGATGCGGAGAAGCTACCCAAAGCTGAACGCATCAAACAAAATGTAAAGAAAATAAGGGAGGAGAAAAAGAAAGAAAAAGAGGTAGCATTAGCCAAGGAGAAGCTACCAGAGAAAAAGAAGAAGAATGAAGTGGCGAAGGCACCTGCACTGGTTATAAAGGACGTGGACGCAGGCAGAGCAAGGAGAACGCCTGTTAGTCCCATCAATATGAATGAGAAGGGTAAAGAGAAATTGGTTGAGGAACCAGCAAAGAAGGCAGTGAAGAGCAAAAAGAAACAATTCAGTAGGCTCTATACTGAAGTGGGATTTTTCCCCAAGCCACTTGAGCTGCCCGCCTTCATCATACAAGGGGTCGACGCATTGGGTTGGAGGTAGTTATGTGAAAGCGCCCAAGTCATCCAACCCACCGCCGTGGAGGCATTTTACGAAGGAACCATTCACCGCAAGGCACACCAAGTCAAAGTTGGAGATGAGGTGATCTCCTTCGAGCCTCAGGAAATCAATGCGTTGTTTGATCTTCCCAACATCCCAGCGGCGGAAGGTAATAGAATAATATCAATGCCTACAGAAGCTGAAATGAATGACGTCCTCACAATCACCACCAAACCGGGGTCAAAGTGAACACTTCCCCAAAGGGAATTCAGACATTAGCGCCAACATGCTTGATCGCCGAGGCCAACCTGTGGCTTTACTTCATCAAGCGTTCGCTAATCCCCACAACGCATGATGCCTCAATTTCAAGGGAGCCATGGTCATTTACTACATCATGCGGGGAATTCGACTGGACGTGGGACGCATCATTTGCCCCACAGATTCAGGGGTTGTTCTTCAAGCCAAGGGGTCAGCTATTCTTCCCCTTTCTTGTGACCAGATTGTGCACCAACCCACAATTCATGGAGGATGCGCCAGTCAATGCGGTCAATGGAGTTCTTTCAGCCCAAATTCTGAGACGAATATTAAAGGACTCACTGCATCTGCTTGAAGCGGCCAAACCAAAGAAGCGGCCGACCAAGTCACAAGAACCACCCCTCCACCCCCCTCAACCCAAGAATAGGAAACTTGTCAAGAAGAATTTTGAGATTATGGCGTTGAGTTCACAACCTAGTGAAGTCGAAGAAGCTGATCAGCTCGACACCAACCCACAAGCCTTGACCATTTATACTCCTCCCATCGACCTAATCCATGAGGAGCCCTCTTCACCATCAACTACCCCTTCCCCGAAAATCCAAAAAGAGCAACTGCAGGAACCCACCACCCAACGCGACCTCCCATCGCCCCTTCGAATTCCTATCACAAACTTAAATGAAGGGTCAACGGAAGTGTCACCGCCTTCTTCGCCCAACCTGGAGTTAACCCTCTCCCCACCTCAATCATCTACCTTTCGAGAGGCAACTCCACCACCACCCCCACCACCCGTTGAGCCTACCCTGACTCTGGATCCTGAGGAGTCAGCGCCTTTCAATTTTCACCGCCTCGCCAAGAACCTCAATCGTCCAATCTTCCAACTCCACCAACTACCGAGCCTTCTGTCGGCCCAACTTCTCAACCGCAAGCAGAAGCGTCTACAAGCACGCATCATCAAGAAGAACCATATCACTTGTGGCATGCTTCTGCCCCGCTGCAGTTTGTTGATTTGAGTCTGGATGAATTGCTGCGGTACTTGGATGATGGAATCCTTCACCCCATCATAGACCTGGATGAAATTCGGTGCAAGGAGATGGAAAATCTCCAACGGCAAGAAGAGTTGGCTCAACAAGTTTCACAATTTGGTCAGCAAGTGACTCAGATGGCGGAGCAGCAATTGGAGCTTCGAAATTTTGTTCAACGCCAAGCTCAGCGTCAGGATGAACAATTCAGCACTATGATGAATTACATTTATGAAGTGTTCGTCCAACGCATCCCAGCGCCAATTATTCCTCCTTCCCTTCAGCAACCCCTTCAGTTCAACGATCCAAATCCTCCCCCTGCGGACAACAATGACAACGTCTCGGGGAGAACTTAAATTTCGGGGTGTTGGGATTTTCTTTTCTTAAGTTTATTCTTTTGATTCTTTTTGTAAATAATACAACGCATAATACATTTACATCAATACAATATTCAATTCATGAATCTCTTTGTTCTCTTTTGTTTGCGCTTTCAATTATTTCTTGCTTTATTATTTTCTCCGCCTTGTTTTTGTTTCTGCGTCCAACCTCCATGATAATATTTATGCTCTTCCCCTGTAGACTTATTGAAATAAGAGGATTAACTCACAAACCTTAGGATATTACACTTGGTAAATTACTTCCACGAATTAGTATGCATCGCAAGCTTTGCCTCAAAAACCTCATTTACATAATTTTTCCAAGGCAATCTCATAACTCGATTTCAGCAATGAGTACCTTGCTGCCTTTAAATTTGGGGGTATGAAAGGTTTGAGCCATGTGTTCAGAGTTCATAAAACATAAAAAAAAAAAAAAAAAAAAAATTGATAAGTATATTTCCATGGACAAACAACTCCGCTGACAGCGCACAAAATTAGCCTGTTAAGAGTTGAGCTGAGAATGGCTCGTTACACCATATAATAGAAGGTGCGAGTCCAAGATCAGCAAAATATAAATAAATTGTACCACGGTCGATGCAACCAAAAAGGAACGCGATAAGTGCCGAGTCGTGAAAGGGTATTTGCTCGATGTTTGCTACCTCCATGCACCCCATCGTTGGTATGTCAAAACGAAGGTAGATAGCCCGGATCAACGCAAGTCCACTTCAAAAGAAAAATTTTGTTTGAGTTAGATAAAAATAGAAACTTTATGAATGAATAAACTCCATGGCACATTACTAAAATGAGGATATCAAATTGGCTAGAAATGAGTAAGGGTATTTTTTAGGAATAAGTTTGCCGCATCTAAAAATGAGAAGTACTTTCAAAGCGTCAATTGAAAAAGAACTTGGTGTGGTTATCTGATTGTTGACATAGTCAAGGAATAGAAGGCATGTTGAGAGGGTGAGCTTTTACCTAGACTTGGGCTATAGAATTTAATAAAACTTCAAATAAATGTTTTGAGGATAAACATTAACTCAAATTTGGGGGTGCGATAACTTGTAGAAATACAAGTTATTATAGTCACTATTTGAATTAATTAGAGTAACTTTAGAGCTAAATGCATGATTTTGGTAGTTGAATTATGTAAAATGTATCACCATGCGTTGGCACTATTTACAAAACAAAATACCTGAAAAATTATGAGCTTTTCTGTTCTTAATGCAGGATTAAGAAGAAAAGAAGCCCAAATAACCCAAGGACTAGAGACGAAGCTGCTGCGAGAACAAATGGAAACCCATGCGTCGAAACTATGCGTCCGAGACCATGCGTTGAGAACATGCATCGATACCATGCGTCGAGGAGAGTAAATACGAACGTCTAGGCAAAAGCTGTCAGGTCATTATGAAAAAGGACAACACGTTATCAGATCATGGCAGAACCAATGTACCTACAATATAAAAAGTCTACGCAGCAGGGCAGGGAATTTAATGCAAAGGTATCAGGTCATCATGAGCTTTAACTTTTCAACGCCTATAAAAAGCCCAAAGCTTCAAAGGAAGAGGATAGGAGAAAAACTAGTTCAGGAGGCGAAAGCTCTGCACAACTCCCCCACCATAACCAGCCTCCACTTCGAGCTCATCTGAGAGAAGGATTTTGAGAACTTTCAGAATCATCTCCCAGTGAGTGAGAACCTTCAGCCTATGGATTTTATGTATCAGATAGCAACCATCTCAAGCCTCCATGAAGTAAGAAGTTGCCAATGGCGGCTTGACGTCTTCCATTTCTGTTTATTTTCCATTTTCCTCCTTTTTACTTATGTTTTGTTAATGACATTCGAGAGAATGGATTATTTTCTTAATATAAGTTTGATTGACGACTATCTTCCATTTATTTCCATATTAAATATCTTACACCATGTTATTTGAATGCTAAATGGGTTAGATGTTAGAGTTAGTTTTTCTTAAGCAATATGAAGTATGTTACATCCTGATGAATGCATATCATTAGCTTGCATAGCATTGTCTGACAAACAAATGTAGTAAGCACGACTGTCTAGCTTGAGAGAGTAGATGGTTAATCTTTAGCATTTATCAAGACTAGATGAAGTGCAAAGATGTAGTTCATCTTTTGCCAACGCAAACTTACCATGCGTCTTAGAGATAAGATTAATGTGGTGTCGGAACATTGAAAGATGGATTCACAAACTCAGTTTGTAGGTATGTAATACTTAGGTAGGCTTAAGTAACAACTAGCTCCTGCATTAACTCTACCTTTATCGCATGGTTCCATTCATTCTCAACGCATGCTATCTAACACTAAATGATATTTGACAAATCATCGTCGTGTCCACCTCATTGTTAGTTGTAGGAAATTTTATTCATTCTTTATGTATAGTTATAGATACATACAAATCTTGCACATATTAGTTGTATAGTCCATCGCATAGTCAAGCATCTATTCTCAACGCCTAGTTATTACAAATCCCTGCGTTCGACCCTGGACTCACCAGGAAACCTATAAGAGCTTATACTTGGGCTTCTTATAGGAAAACTTGTTTAATCATTATCATACGTGAGTGATTCTCGACACATCCTTGTATAGAAAATGATAACATCTAATTTTGTGCAACACGCTATGAAACTCAAATGTAAATCAAAAATAGAAAACAAACAAATCAAAAATCTAATAACAACTGTAACTATCAGTGATAGTCATATTGGTAAATGATTAAAAATCTCATGTTCAGCCTGCCATTTCGCTTTTCTTCTTCTTTTCTCAAATTGAAATGTATCATTGACAGCAACTATCAGTGATAGCCACTAATAGCTATTATCAATTGCTATCACTAATAGTTGTTGTCAGTGATAGCTTTCAATTTGAGAAATACAAATACAACCTTGAAATAGTAACACTTGAAATATTAGCTTTCAATTTGCTATGACTTATTAGTAGTTATAATTGATACACTTTCATCAATTGGAATCAAACTTGAAATATTAACACTTGAGGCTATAAGTGGTTATCAATGATAGACTTTTATAAGTAGTTATCGACTTTGAAAGGAAACTATCAACTTTCGGATATTAACATTTAAAACTATAAGTGATAGAAGTCTATTAATGAGAGGTTTATAAGTGATTATCACTAATATCTATCGAAGTGATATCATCAATATCATTAATATCATTCATCTAATCGAATATCTAAGTCATATCACTGATAGCTTCGATGTAAACGCTACTTTCATTTCTAAGTATCTAACCAAAGAGTTGTACTATTGATGTGGAATTAGATAAATTTTCCTTTGTTTAGATTGGAAAAGGCGTCCAAAGGAGAAGCCAAGGGTGGTGAGGTTGTGAACTTAGCATGGAATGTCCATAAGCAAATGGCTAGACGAGTTTTAAGGGGAGGAGTAGCCGAGAGCAACTTGGCATGTGTAGTCGGGTGTGTATGGTAGGTGTGGTCCGCATTGAGGAAGAGGAAGGTGAAGAAATTTTGGCAAAGTGTTGGAAGAATGCGTGGAGACCCATTGAGTAGTCGAGTTGGTGTGTTGTTATTGGAAGAAGGTGTGGAGATGAGTAGGCCAAGGGATGCGTCTCAAGGTGTCCTTGTGTGGGCTATGCATTGGTGTTGCTTGAAGGTGCAAGGTGGGCTATGCGTTGCTTGTTGGAGCAAGGGAGGCTATGCGTTCATAGGAGGCTTGTTGGAGCATGGAGAGTTATGTGTCCTAAGTGCTAATTGGTGGAAATGTTGTGGCGTCCATCAGCCAAGAAGGTTGCATGCAATTGTTGGCCAAGAAAGGAAGCAAACAACCTCAAAGGAGGGTTCAACGATGTGTGGAAGGCTTGCTTCATGGTGATGCATCCATCACTTCTTTTTACTTAGGCAAATTTGAGAATTAAATATTAATTAAGTCTAATTAGGTGTCAAAACAAGGTTAATTGTGGCGTGGGCAAGCAAGAGGTGGCAAGCTAAGATTTTGCATGAATGTTCTGTGAAGGTTATAAATAGAAGGTCCAATGAAGAAGTCGAGATTGCGCAATTTACTCGTGCCATTTGAGAAGTTCTTTGACCAATTTACTCTACATTGAGTCTAGTTTTAGAGAGAGGGCTACCAGAAGAAAATTGATTGAGGAAGAACCCAAATTGCATCAAAGATTCAAGATGGTTCATGTTGTCGAGTAATCTAAAGCAGGGTGGAAAGATTTTGAAATATCTTACGAAAGAAGAGGAGTTAGACGTTGAAATTTGAAGGTAAGTTAGTTAACTCAATTATCTTCAAGTTTGTAAGAGGACATTAAGTCTAAATAGGTCTAAAAATATTATTTTTGGTAGCTGGAGTGAAGGTAGTGTTTGTGAGACGTCGGGTAAGATTTGGCTAAGTAAAGGAGGTTGTGTGTGCAGGCAAGCTAGGGCAGTGATCGAAGGTAAGCACTTTATTGAGGTCAATTTCGGTGCTTTTGAGCACCCAGTGGGTAGGTTGAAAGGCCATTAACACTATGTATGCGCAGGATCATGGGATGAGATAAGTCTCGCTGGTGAGCAGGAGACGACGTTGTGCGTGTGCAAGAGTTGAGTGAGACAAGTCTCGCTAGTCTTGCTAGTCGCATTAGTCTCACAGATCTCACTAGTTATGCAAGTCTCATTAGTTGCATTATCCTTACAGATCTTGATAGTCTCGTTAGGTCTCGTTAGTAGACAGACAAGATACTCGACGCAGGTTGACGATAAGGGCACGATGTGGGCATCAGATGCAATGCTAAGACTCGCACATGCCCTATTTTTTAGGTTATTTTGGCCTCGTTTGTGCAAGAGTTGTTGCCCACAGGGGCCTGGCTGTGCGAGTAGTGCCAGGGTGTGCGAGATAGGGCTGTTGTGTGATTTGCTGCACATTGAGGATGGGCAGGCTAAGTGAGTGTGTTGTAGGGTTGTTGGACACGCCTAGAGGCAGCTTGCAACCTTTGGTCAAATTTTATCATTTTTTTATTGTGGGTGAGCCTTTTTTAGCTAAATTTCAATATTAAAAGTTTGTTTGACATAAGAATCTTAAGGAATTTAACAAAAAGGATTAAATTATTTCAGGTCAAGGAGAGCTAGGAGAAGCTTATAATCCATTAAGAGCCCCAGACAAGTTGTGAGTGATAGAATTTTATTTTAAATGATTTATTTTCTCAATATTTCCAGTATGCTCGATTTATACTTTAGAGCATGAGTTTTCTAGCACAAGGTTAGTATGGAAAAGCATGAGTTTCTTAATATGAGTGTGAGCATGTTTTTACATGACTTTGATAATAAAGCATGATGTTTTATGGTGCTAAGTTTTATGCAAAGCATGTGGTTTATTAAATACTTAGGAATTCTGAAGTTTTGTTTAACTTGTGTTTATGATTGATTTATTTATTATTTATTATCAAAACATGCCTTATTTCCAAAAGGATAATAGATGGTCCCCAATTCCGGACACAGAGAAGACATATAGGCAGCCTTAATGTTGTATTATGGGACCCTGGTACTGAAGGACTCGAGAATATACATGGGCAGCCCAGGTTATGATTCCTATGTGCACATAGAGGGAAATTTGACATTATTGTGTTTAAACTAGTCCACATAGCTAAGGTTATTCGACGGATTTTCAAACTTGTCATTCACTAGGCAACCTAGCAACCTAGCTCATGGTTTTCATTGTTTTTTTATTTTCCAGGTAGCAAGCAAAACTAGGGTGCTTAGTGTCACAATTGGACCTTCGGGCCTCACGAAACGATTGTGTGGCACTTGTTATAGCTTGTGAACAAGTCATCCTGATCGAATTCGAATCACCTATGCACACCGGGTGCCTCTCGCAACCTTTACCCCCATTTCTAGATAAAATGGTTTTAGAAAACGGGTTTAGGGAAAAGGTTTTCGCAAACGTTTGGAAAGCAAGTTTGAGAAAAGTAAGTTTGTTGTAAGGCTAGAAAGTAATAAGGGACAACAATGGCTTTATAGCTCACAACTCCGAATATGAGGATTTAATGATTAGTCTTATCCCCATATAGTACATTATGAACATTTTTTAGAAATGTCACCCTTGCATATGCAAAGTGGCGAGTAGTCACTTACAAGGAAAAGTATTAGAAAAGTAAACTAACTAGCAAAATGAAATACATAGGATGAAAGCATGATAAAAAAAAAAAAAGGGTCGAGGTGAGCATGCCACGGGCACCACGTCATGGACAAGCATGACTGTGACATCCTCCCCCACTTAATTGGTTGATGTCCCTGTCATTCATCTGTGCTCGCACTCAACAACTTGTAGGGCAACAAGCTTCAATTCTTCAGTGCGCTCCCAACTGATTTCTTCGTCCAGGAGGTCCTTCCACTTCACCAAGAATTCCTTCAAGTCTCGTCTTGGTGTTTCGATGTGCGAGGTTCTGTCACCAAGTATCTCATACACTTCTTTCTTTGTGGTGTTCCTCATCGTGAAGGGAGGGTGAGTCACGACATCGCGTTGTTCATCATTGGGGTCGGTATGGTACGACTTCAAGTTACTCACATGGATGACAGGATGAATCTTCAACCATAAGGGTAACTGAACCCGATAAGAGGTTTTTCCGACCTTCTCAATCACTTTTATGGGTCCTTCATATTTTCTCACTAGTTGTTCATCTATTTTTCCTTGCAACCAAAACTGTTCGAAGCGTAGTTTGATTAGAACTTTATCCCCTTATTGAAACTCAAGGGGCCTACGCTTCATGTCCGCTCACTTCTTCATGCGCTTTGATGCCTTCTCTAAACACGCATGTGCAACTTCTGAGGACTGTTTCCACTCTTTGGTGAAATTGTGCGACTGAGGGCTCTTACTTGCGTAAGGGTGATCTACAACATGTGGCATGAGCAGCTTTCTACCACACACAATCTCGAAGAGTGTCTTTCCCATGGCGGAACTCTTTTGGTTGTTAAAGCTAAATTGAGCCACATCTAACATCTGTGCCCAATTTTTCTATCTCGAGTCGATGAAGTGTCAGAGATATTCTTCGAGCATTCTATTGAAGCGTTCCGTCTGTCCTTCAGTCTGAGGATGATAAATGGATGAATATTCAGTGTTGAACCAACATCCAAAATAGTTCCATCCATAACGTGCCAGTGAATCTTGCATCGCTGATGATATTGGCGAGAACACCCCATAGTTTCACAATGTGCTTGAAGAACAACTGGGCTATCATCTCGATCGAACACAACTTCGAGGCAGGGATGAATGTAGCGTATTTCGAGCATCTGTCAATGATCACCAATATCGATTAAAACTCCCAAATTTTGGGTAAATGGGTGATGATGTTGAGAGACACACTCTCCCACGGTCTCGAGGGCACAGAAAAAGGTTTCAGCAGACCCTCTAATTTTGCCCTCCCAACTTTGACTTGCTGACGGACAAGATAGGTCTTGGTGAATTGCATGATGTCGTCTCGGAGGCTCGGCCAGTAGTAGCCTTGTTTCAACATTGCGTAGGTTTTTTGCCAACCATTGTGTCCAGCCCATGGCATGTCATGACACTCCTTCATTAACAATCTTCGTAGCTCCCTAGACCAAGGAACATATAGGCGATTGTCCATGTTAAGGAGTAGGTCTTCTACCTAAACTAGTGGGTCTTTCCTTCTTTGGGTAACTGTACCAAAGCTTGGTTTGCTATGTCATTGACCAAGTGTGTCCTTATGGTTTCTCAGATTGTTTCCCTCAGACTACTGGCTCTTAGATGGGCAAACAAGCATAGGGTCGCATGTTCGCTCTTCCAACTGAGGGTGTGTGACACCCTAACCTTTAACCTAGTTGTTTAAGAAATATAAAGAAAGGATACTTGGGAAAAGGGTATAAATTTGGATCACAAGCTTGTGTCAACTTGAGTTTTGGGTTAAGAATAAGCCGTAGGTAAGTTTGGAAGAAAACCACGTTAAGTAATTTTTTTATTCTTGGATGACAAGGCGGTCTATGAGCTAAGAAAATTCTCTAAGTGTCACAACTATGCTTGGAGAACTCAACTATGCTATGAAAAGACAAGGGTTAGACGCATGGTTGAGGAGAAGAGAGGAAATTTCACGGTGTTAAAGAATGAAGAGTTGGAAGCATAGTTAGAGAGCTAGTTGTGAGTTGGACACATCCTTGGGGGAAAGACAACCATGTTGGACGCATGGTTAATGAGTGTGGACGCATTATGGCTCTAGATTCAGCGGAAATTGGTTAAGTGTTGAAGTGTTGGAAGGAAACCTAGGTTTGGGAATGAAGGTTAAACGCATAAGGCAATGTTGAAGGAGAAACATCACCATACCTAGGGTTGGATGCATAGGTCATTCTTCTAGAAAGAATTGACTAAGTGTTGGATGATTTGGAAAGTAAAGAAGCAATCTTAAGGATGGAAAAGATGGGTTGGACGCATAGTTGGAAAGATGGTTAAAAAAATGGCTAAGTGTAAAGGCTTAAGAGAGGAAAGTTGGAAGCATAGGCTCGGGAGGCACACCATAGACATGAAGGTGAGGAACTAAGGAGTCCATGGGGCTATGTTGGGAGTCTTGGACACATGGATTAAGAAGAAGAGAGTGTTGGACACGTAGCTAAGGAATTTGGAGGAAACCACACACATAATGAGCCTTGTGATTAGGAATTGGACTAAGTATGAGAACCGAGTCAAGTTGTACGCATAACTCCTAAAGAAGGGGATTTGTGGCTAAGTGTTGGACTCTTGGAAGGAGCTTGGATGGATAGAAGAGAAAATGGATGCATAGGTGGGGCTTGGCAAGGCAAATTTGGCTAAGTATAGGAAGGTTGGAAGAAGAAAAGAGAGCAAAAGAAGCCAAACCCTAGAAAGCATCACCATGAATCCAATTCCTTTCAACCATGAACCCATGGTTGAAAGAAGTTGGATGCACGGTCCCTATTCCGGGGGCTAAGTTGGACACGTGGTTGAATATCTTGTTGTTAAATGACTTCATTTGGACATAACACTTCATAAGTAGGAGGAGTTGGGATGCATGACAAGTTAACATGCAAGGAAGTAAGTGTGTGGTAGCATGTTAAGCTTACATGAATAGTGACATGGGGGAGCTAAGTGTCAAGCATGGAAGCAAGGTTGGATGACCAAGCAAGTCACTCAACTCCTATAAAGAGGACCAAAGGGGAGAAGGAGCTCTCATTTCAGCAAGATATCCAAAAACTTAGTGAGAGAAAGGAGAGAAAGAAGGTTGAAGGAGGGTTGGGAAGCAAGCTTTCGTTCAAAGGCTGAGTCTTGCTTGCAAGACGATATTTTGTTTACTGTCAAAAGGCTGCCTTGCATCCAACACATCAAGCCTTGCATCCACAGCCTCCAGTTTGCATTCAACTAAGCTGTGTGAGGAAGTTGAGGGTTGCTCTGCGTCCAAAAATTGGTCTTCCCTACGTCGAGGTTGGTGCCCTGTATCCAAAGAGGATTTTTTGGCATCTAGGAAGTTGTTTTAGGGTTCCTGAGGTTTCCTAGTTGCTGTGGTCTCAAAACCAGAAGCTTGGGAAAAGTTAAGAAGGTTCGAAACCCAAAGGGAAAGAAGAAAACTTAAGTTGTAAGCTACTTTCATTGTGAGTGATTGATGTCCTTTCGCGAGAGAAGTTAATTATATTTCTTATGAATACTTGTTAATAGCACACTTATGAGTTTATATTTGATAGCTGAGATGTTATTAATGTGCGTGCTATGGTGAGATAACAAATAATATATAGTATATCGAACTTGTTGGATATTAGGTTCTAATTCCGATGTTGAAGGATTATGCGAAGGCATCGATGAGCAGATTATATTCCAATGTTGAAGGACCTTGAGAAGGCATTGATGACTACGCTCGTGACTGTGACCGGATTTCGACACCGAATGGGATGGTCAGAGGGTCGAAACGATCTAGCATTTGAGCCTGTGTCGAAAAAAGAACCTTATGGGATGGTCAGGGGGTGCCGGAACTTAGTTCCTGATCCTGCAAAAGGCATCTGGGGAAGATGGTCAGAGGGTCGACGAACCTAGCTTTTGATCCTCAGAGATAAGACTGTGTGCACATTGGGGACATATGAATGCAAGAGGTAGCTGAGCTGGGTTGGCCAGTGGGAAAAACCAGTCAGGATTGCTGAGATGATGAGCCAGCAGGATGAACAAAAAGGTGCTGCTAAGCCAAAGGTGCTAGTAGGAAGATAGTTTCAGAGAATAACCCCACGAAGGAGGTTTGAGTATAAGCTTGATATCATATAGAAGTGCTTGCATATGATTTATATTATGGTTATCATGATTACTATTTATTGAAAGCGTTGATTGAACCTAGTTTATTTGATCACTCACTGGGCTTTGTGAAGCTCATTCTTTCTTATGTTTTTTTTTCAAGGTAGTAGTCAAGTTTCTATTGTTGTACAAAGTTAAGGTCTGTCGAGAAATAATGTGCACTTAGTTGTAGGTAGCAATTTAAATGAGAAAATAAGAGCATGTTTTATGTAAACAAACTTGTAAAACAATTGTAATAATATTAACTTAAGCATGTTTTATATGAATTAGTTTTCTTTCTCTCTATCTATGTAACACAGGTTAGATTTGAAAAGGAGTAAAGGTTTGACGATAGATGTCGCAAGAGAGTTGGCATCTGCTGTCCTCATGCACCATCTCGGGCTACAAAGAGGGGTGGCTTGGGGCGGGGTGTGACAAGACGTCCACCATTTGATTGGCTTTGCCTGGTCTATGTTCAAATTGGAAGTCAAATTCGGCTAAGCATTCTTGTTAACGAGCTTGCTTGGACAACAACTTTGGCTGAGTGAAGAAGTGACATATCGAGCTGTTGTGCATCTTGACCACAAACTTGGAGCCTAACAGATATTATCTAGACAACGAACCCCTTCCAGCATTTCTTTCTCGGATGTTGCATACTTCCTTTCAGCATCGTTTAATTTCCTACTCTCATAAGTGATAGGGTGGCTGTCTTGTAGAAGGACACCACCTAGAGCAAAATCAAACGTGTCATTCTCAACTTTAAAAGGCTTTGTCACGTCGACAATCCCAAGAACTAGCCCCTCCATCATGGCATTCTTTAAGCCCTTGAAGGTGGCTTGACACTCTGAGTCCACCCCCATTGGTGATCCTTCTTCAACAGCTCGGTTAATGGCCTTGCTCTTTTCGAGAATCCCTCCACGAACCGCTTATAGTAATTGGCTAGTCAGAGGAAGGAACGTAGTTTTGTCACAGAGGTTAGTACCTTCCAGTCTCGTATCGCATGGACCTTACTCTCTTCCATGCCAATTTGGCCACACTCAATCACATGACCCAGAAAGCTCTGTGCATAGTCTACCCTTCCACGAGTGTACCATTCGAGCTCAAGGCAGTCTTGATTCATCTGTTGCCTTAGTTTAATGACAAAGTTGGGGAAGACCCCCATAAACACTTGAAAGTCTTTCATGTTGTTTGTGAAGGGATGAAACTCCACGAAGTCACAGAGGAACAGCTTAATTTGAGAGCATTTCCCTTTTCTATAAATAAAGATGCCAAAGATTGGCTCTACTACCAGTCTCTAGTTCGATCACTACATGGAACCGGCTAAAAAAGCTATTTTTGGAAAAATATTTCCGTGCATCAAAGGCAAACAATATCATAAAGGATATTTATGGCATAGCTCAAGACATTAGGGAGACATTATTCGAGCATTGGGAGAGATACAAGCAGCTTTGTCGCGCTTTCCACATCATTAGATATCGGATCAACTCCTAATCCAATACTTCTACTCAGGGCTACTCTCTCATGATTGGAGCACGATAGATGACACAGCTAGTGGTGCACTTGTTGATAAGATCCCTTCTGAAGCGAAGAAGTTGATCTCTAAAATGGCAGAAAACTCACAGCAATTTAGGACAATAGCAAATGGAATCACCCCATCCGACTCACAAGAGATAAAAAAGTTACTTTCTCAATTAATTGACTTAACTACTCTAGTGAAACAGATGGCTTGTGCTCAAGTTTAACCCTCAGTCCCCATGGAGGAAGTGAATTATGTTGGTTATCAAGAAGGACGAAAATATGATCCACAAGGTAATACTGACAACCCCAGATGACGAGATCATCCCAACTTTCGTTGGGGAGGTCAAAGAGACCACCAGGAGAGTACATCCTGTGGTCCTAGCCCACCATTGGAGGATGTGGTAAAGTCCATGGCAGACTTTATAATAAAGTTCCACAAGGATGTGATGACCTTCCAACAAGAAACGAAGAAGATCAATGTGGAAAAAGTCATGTTCCAAAAAGAGACAAGAACGGGTAAGCAGCACTTAGCCAACAAGATCCCTCAATTGGCCACAATAATGAACAAGTTAGACACTCAAAGTGGTAAGCTCCAGCCCCAACCATAACCCCATGTGAGGAACGTAAGTGTTGTAACCACTGTAAGTCCATCTGATCTACCTACCCCCTCTGAATTTGTGGATTTCATTACTGAAAAATTCAATGAACTGTTTAGTTTTAATGAAAAAGGACGTAAACCCCGACCACCTAGGAAGCCCTCAACTATTGATCCCTTGAATCAGTCTCTGATTTAAATGCTTACATTCCTATTGATCCCTTGAATCAGCCCTCAACTAGAAGGAATGAAGAAAAAGGTAAATGCTAAAACACTTGAAATGGTGACTGCTAACTCCCTTGAGATGAGTTTGATGCAGTGGGTCTAGAAGGAGGAAGAAATGCTCGTTGCACAGGCAACCATGGTCATCCTCAGTAACCTCCCAATCAAACACGAAGATCCAAGTATGTTCTACCTACCTTATAAAGTAGGTAAGAAGAAGTTACAGCATGCTTTAATTGACTTAGGAGCAATTCTAAGTATCATGCCTGAAAGGAATTGAATCTTTGTGGAAACATGTGATCGCGTTCTTTGATTTCTTGAAAGAATTAAAAATACAAATAAAAAAGGTTAAGCAACATATCTTTGCCGATCTATATATAATTTCAGCAAAAGCAGCTTTTCTAATCGATAGTCTTTTCCTTGTAATTTTCCTTTTCCAAGAGATCTTCCTTGTTATGACTCTAGCAAGGATTCGATTTGTGGGAACCACTTCTTAAAAGAATGAGAAGAAGAATTTTTTTAGGACTTTTCTAAGAAAATTGGGACAATTTCTAGAGGAAAAGTTTTAGAATAATCGTAGAGATTATTCTTATATAGAGTATTTTACGAGAGCTCCCAAGGGCCCTATTTTGTAGAACTCTATGGATTACTCCTAATTCTATTGAGATAACCCCTCTGCAGAGATTTTAAATTAAATATTTAATATTATCCAATATAAATAAATATCTACCCAAATAATATCTAATATTACATGGTTTAAAATATTTAAATCTTATTTAAATATTTATTTTCTGTAGAATCTTTAATTTAAATCTCATCCAAATTAAATAATTAATTATTTGAATCCAATTCAAATTAATTAATTAATTATCCCTCTATTTATTTATAGAAAAATTATTATAAATAGAAAAAATATCAAATTATTTACAAATATAGCAAAGTTTCACTTTTTATCTATGATAGACCGCGTAAACCTAGATGTCTATCTATTTGTGTCTATCTGGTGAAGTGATAGATGTTTGTCTATCTAGATCTATCGTAGTCTATGACAGATAGAAAGTACAATTGTGCTATATTTGTAATTATTTTCAACAGTTTTTCTATTTTTGAAAATATCTCTTATTTATATGGATTTCATCCAAATAAAAAATTAATTATTTGAATCATATTTAAATAAATTAATACTCCATATTATGAAGTTATAATTTGAATTTTATTCAAATAAACTTTATAATAAATTATGTAATTAATTGTATCCAATACAATTAATATTTTCCCTCATAAATTTGAACATTTCAAATTTTTCTTTCAACATAGTTGATCCTTGTTGGTCAGTGGTGAGCTAGCAATCGTACCTTATGGGCCTAAAAATTATAAGCTCTAATGATCCAAAATTAATTAATTAAACTCTTTAATTAAATTAATCTTTATTCATGAACTACAAGACAAACCACTATAGACCCATAATTGAACTCTTATGCACTATAGGATAAGTTGCATCCATGGATATAATCAATTTAAGCAAGTCGATCCTTCACGAGTTTTTCATAATTACGGCTGGGTCAAATGTCCGTTTTACCCCTATAGTTACCACTTTTCCTTAAGTACCACTGATTTCTCAATGAGCAATTTGTTTATGGTCCAACAATAAACTAAGTCCCTCTCGAGCTAGTGAGAGGGTGGGGCTCCTTGTTCAAGACTTGAAATCAGCACTTAAGGAAACTATTCATCTTCTAATTACCCTATTTAGGAAGAAGTGAATTCCATCTTGTGAAGTTATGCTCCTAGCTCCCCATTTGCTCAAATCCCCAAAAATGGTAGTCTTATTGAGCAGACAACTCTAATCACTCTCACCCATGCAAATCAAAGGATCAAAGTTCATAAGTCACCGAAGATTAAGATTGAGTCGCACATGATCATCCTATGAAATATTAATCTTGTCAATTAACGGATTTACAAAGAGAGTAAATATTTCGCGATCTGCTCTCATACAAACTTTGTATAGGATACCCTCACTCACATGTCACCACATGAACAGTTTGGATCAAACCATTTGTAACTATTACAAAGTGGGCCATATCCATAGTGTCACCAGGATAAGACACCCAACCTTATCCATATACTATAGACCTTTAGGTTATTTCTTGAGCATGATCCACCTGTATGTCAACTACATGCATGTTCAAGACTTCATGCAATAACCTTGAATTTTTTCGTTAATAGATAAATTAATATTGCATAATTAATAATTAAATTAATTAACTAATCAATTACGAGGCTTTAGGGCACAAATCTCAACAATGCCTACGTCTCTATTTTATGAGCTTAGACTGTTAGATCTGTTTGATTGTAGTTTAACTAAGCCATTAGAAGTTGTGAAAGATGTGTCAGTAAACGTGGATGGCTTAGTCTTCCCCACTGATTTTTATGTCCTGAACTTTGATCAAAATACTCACTCCCCTTGGAACTCTGTTATATTAGGTCAACCTTTCCTAAAAACTGCTTTAGCTAAGATTGATGTAGGAGAAGGATCCCTGTCTGTAGAGTTTGAATGAATTGTTAAAAAATTATTTGTCTTGGATGAAAATGCTTGGTTAATCCTTTTGATTCCTGTGAGTTACTACCTTTGCAGGATAATGGTGAAGCAGTTACGGTAGAGATGGATGGAAGGGAGGAATCAATCAACTCCGAGCGAAGATAATCAAGCAAAATACGGTCAAGCAACCAACCTTAAAAATTTGTGCTTCATGGAGGTAGCCAAGCGTCAAATATTTATTGCTTTCCTTTATTTTCTATTTTTAATGTAGCTTCTTTATTTTTCTTTTTAGCTGGACTAGGAAAATTTTCCTTTATAGAGTTATCTTTTTCAAGTTGAAGCTCGATGCATGCTCAACCCTTCTTCCAACAAGCCCACATCCAGGAGTGTTTTTCTGTTCCCCTTTAATTTGTTCCCTGCTTTTCATTTTGATCTTGATACATTGGGAACAATGTATGCTATGAAAGTTGGGAGTGGTTTGGGTTTAGCTTGCTTTAGGTTGATGCATGTCTAGCGGTCCTTATGCATCTTATCTTGAACTTGTGTGATTTAAATTGCATATTGTTCGTTATTGCTTGTGCTCATTTTTATGAAAGTTGACAATGCACCTTTCTTGTTTATGCTTGCATGATTTTGGGATGAAGAAAAATTCATGATTTTTTAGCCCGATTTTAAATTTGTTTTTTCTTGGCATTTTATGCATATTTAAGTATTTTGTTGAGTCATTTTGAAACTTGGATGCCTAGAATTGGATTACCTTTCTCGGATTTTTGTCGTCACCCCGAAAGGTCCACCTTTGCTTGAAGAGTAGCCTTTTTATGTCAAGAAAAAAAAAGGAGAGAGAGAGAGAGAGAAGGAAAAGTCAAAAGAGTGAAAAGAAGTTTTTGGAAAAAAAAAAAAAGAGAGAGAGAGAGAGAAAGAAGGAAAAACCTTTCCGAGTATGCTTAGGGTTAAAATAATGAAGCTTTGCACTCACTCATGCATGACTTTACTTGAAAAGTGATTTAAAAATACATATCAATTGATTGTCTGTAGTTGGATTGCCTAAGTGATTGCAAGCATGCCTTGAAAACTGTTAAAACTTTGAGTCACAAGTCGTGGTAACTAAACAAACAAATTATTGCGTAAATGTGTGCATTTCTACCTTGTTTAGGACGATCAAGAACTTTTGATAGCACCATAAAAGTGCTATTTTCCCTAGCTTAACTGGGCTTGTTCGTGAATTTTATGTGTTTATTATGCTTTTTTGTAGAATTGGAGCAAATCATGAGCCTCAAAGTGTTACGGGTTATTCAGGGTTGATTTAAAGCTACCAAAAGTGAAATCAGGCACCCGGAGCTCAAGGACTTAAAAATTACCAAAGTGCCCTTAGGGCCAGCGTAGTGTAAGGACAGCTAAGCTCTGCTCTATGCTTAAAGGCAAAGAGCAGTATTGATAAGAGTGCAACGATGCTCTCTTGAAGTGCAGTTACAGTCTAAACTTCGACATAAAAGAAAGCGCACGCGCAGCATCGCTATGCTTGAGACCGGCACTAAAACTTTTACCCAGAGGGTAACGACGCTCTTACTGAGCGTAGCAATGCTCTCCCCTGAATATAAATTTGTTTTTAGCCAAATTAGGTCATATGAAGTTCGATTTTGATGATTCCAACTGCAATTTATCTGTAAATTTTTCCTCTCATAATCTACTTTCTTGTATTTTTCATTTCTTTCATCTTCAAGACTTATCTTACCACATTATGAGTGGCAAAGGTAAGTTCCTCTAGCTTAGGAGTAGGTTGAAATTCATTTTGGCTTGGTTGAGAAACTTGTAAATTCATGTATGGCTTGATCACCCAACAATCAAAATAATTAGTAATTTCGACTATCCAATTGCCAATGAACTTGGCTAGATTAACTTAGCTTAATGAGGTGTTTAATTGATCAGGCCTCTAATGGAATCGGTTAATTAGACATTTAAACTAATTAAGTAATTGGTTAGTTCAATAGGGCGGTGGTTTCAATCTTAAGCCAAGCTAACGAGCCAAGAATAGAATTGAGCACGCAATCAATCCTTTGAGTTAGATGAACAACCAAGTCAAATGAATGAATTTTGAATCCCTAGGCTAGGCTTTTTATGTCACATCCCCACCCAAGTTCCCCTTTTAAACCCGAGAAGAGACGTGAAGACAGTAAACCTTACCCTTTTGTAACATCTACTATCTCTTCTTTACTCCTTTACATACTTAAACATGCATAATCTTAATGAATACTTTTATTTATACAAGAACTGAGGGTTGGTTTACAATATAAAATGTTCACAACTTATATCTAACCCTAACTCAATATACTATAGCTATGGCGTGGCAAACCTCAACTTCGCACAGCATTGAGAACTCCCCTAGTACCTGAAAAGAAAACCTAAAAAGAAAGGATGAGCTTATAAAGCCTAGTGAGTGGTCAATAAACAACTAGGGCACACACGACCCTTTCATAACATCATAATATAGATGAAATTATAACGGCATAATCAAACATAACCAAGGCTATTTACCCAAACCTCAAATACGAAGCTTATCCCAATACCGTACTTTACTTTGCTAGTCTCTCTCTGGCTCAGCAACTGAATATATATTCTATGTGCACATAGCCTTATCTCTAAGAAATCAAAAGCTATTGGTCCTTTGACAATCCCGCAAGAGATACTTCCCACAGGATTAGGAACTAGGTTTTTGGCAACCTCCTAACCATCCCGTCAGGTTTTAACCACAACACAAGATCATAAACTAGATCCTCAAATCCTCTGACCATCTCGTGCGGCCTTAGCTTCTTATCGTGTATGCATAGCAAATATATCTTTAACTTATAATGAAATCACAATTTTACTTAAAGAAACAAACCAGTAGCCATTCACAATTCACGGAGTTTTAGCTCTTCAAAGCCTCCTTCCCCTGCTCTGAACTTGCTTGTCTCCAAAGCCCGACGTGGTTTGAACCTCCAGACTTCCTACTGGGCTTTTGGAACTAAAAAAAGCAATTAACAACCCTTTGAAGCCTCAGACAACTCACATAAATGCCTGGAATCCCTCCTTGGATGCAGGGAACTCCTCCTTGGATGCAGGACAGTACCTTAGATCACCAAACTTCACTGTTGAACGCAAGGCAGTGTGTCTAGATGCAGAGCAGTACTTTGTTGGCTGGAAAACTACTTCTTGGACGCCAGACAGTGCCTCTTGGACTCGTAGTACTCCCTCAACTCTCTGGAAATCCTTTCTTTCCTCCCTTAAATTCTATGGAGTGAAATTTCTTCAAGTTTGATGTGTCCTCACAACTCAAATGGCAAGCCTATTTATAAGAGTCTTCTTGGTAGCTTGGTCACCACTTATTTAATTCTTGGCTTGACACATGGTCCTTTTATTTGTCTTTCAACATGCGTTTATGGCCATGCACAATGACACCTCCTACTTGTGAGGTGTTCAGCTCGTAGCATACGACTTAACACCTCATTTTCACCTTTCCATGCGTCCAACCGTTGCCCAATATAGGGTCCATGCGTTTAACAACTCTTCTCTATGTGTCCAACTTGTGAGTTTTAAGGTATGCCTTTTTACTCCACCCAAACTATCTAACACTTAGCCAACTTTCTTCCCAACAAAGTGTATACGTCCAACATGCCTCCAAAGGTTTTATACTTAGCCAAAATTCCCTTCCCCCAAGAGGTATGCATCCATGGTGTTCTTCCCGAGGCTATGCATCCAACTTTCCCTTCCTATATGTTCTACTCTTGTTTCCTTATGCATACTTCCTTTGCTTTCAACTTGAATCATCCAATCACTTAGCCATTTTCTTCCAAGATTTATGGCATGCGTCCATGAGAGTTTCTTCGCTCTTGTACTTAGCCAAAATTTTAATTCATAAGGCCCTCATGCATTCCATGTACCTATCTTAGGCTTGGCTCAACTTTGTTCCTCATTTAACCTAGACAAGGTATTCCATACTTAGCCAAATTTTCATGTATTTACCATCCTATGCGTTGAGCCTTCACTTTCTCCCAAAGTGTTGCTTTTCAACTCTCAAAACTCCTCCAACACTTAGCTAGAAATCTTCCTAACATGAGCTAGGCGTCCACCTCTTGTACTTAGTGAAATTTTTGCCCTCGATTATGGACTATGTGTCCAATACACTCTCTATGGCCTAGATGCTTCTTTCAACAACCATAAGCACTTCCACACTTAGTCAAACTCCTCCTAAAACACTCCGCTATGCATTTACCATACACCCTATGCGTCCAAACTTGTGACTTCTCCCAAGATGTGTGTTTTAAGCTTGGTTCTAGTCCATTTATCTAACTTCCAACTATGCTACTACAAACTCTTCCTTCCTCAATACTCAAAAACTTTTCCCTCCTTCAATGTTCTATGCGTCCATGCCTTGCTTAGTTATGAAACTTAAAAAATTTTCCACACACATGCCACCTTATCGTCCAACACTTGGAAAAATCACCTACCCTGGTTTTCTCCCAAACTCTTCTAAGACTTATTCTCTTCTCCAACCTCAAGTTTGCTCAAACACTTTTCTTCCTACTTATGTTGTCAATGCATAGCTCCCCTACAACAGTTAAAATTTGGCTAACTCTACAAGCCTAGAATTTCTGCCTCTAAATTTTTCTAACTCCATAGGCTTGGGTTACACTTTTATCTTCAAAGTCTACTATTTTTTTCCTTTGCTTAACATACAAGTTCTAGGTGAAAATTGCGGGTTTTACATTTTAATTGAATTAGTTCCAATTTTAATTATGTTTTTCCATTCAAGCTTTTACGTTCAATTGCAAATAAAACAACACTCAAACCCCCCTGTGACCATTTAAATACAAGTTAAGGCTAGGATTGTCCTTAGTTCCCCGTGGAGACGACCTATTCCCAGTAGCTTCAAACTCTTGAGAATGGTTTGGAAATATTTTTTGTTATGGGTCCCGACAAGCTCAGAACACTATGTGTGGTACACTCTTAGTTAGGGTGTTGGTGAATTTAATTATTAACTTATGTTAATTATTTAGTGTTTTTCATGGATGTTTTTTAATAAGATATTTATCGATGCTATTGTGTTTCATTCTTTATTGATTGATCATTCATGATTGTTAGGTTAAATATATTAGTGAGTGGTTGTATGTTTACTCAAATCTATGGCATTGAATCTTTATTAATCTTTCATGAAAATAGCTAGGTTAGTAAAGAAAGTTGTAAATAATTATGCTTAGTGCTATGCTTCTTAACTTGATTTCAAGAAATTAGTATTCTAGAGGTGAATGAATATTATTAAGGATTTGAAATCGAGATTTTGTTATGAAAATCTTGGAAGCAAGAAAGAAAGCAAATTAAAGTCGAAAATCAAGAGTCAAAAAGTGTTCTAGGATATTGATTTCTTATTTAATCCATTATGTAATATTCTAGGGTTTCATGGAATTAATTACAAATCATATGTCTAAGTTTAAAAACTTAAGTCCGAATTATTTTCTATCAAAAACAATCTTTTCCCATGCAACTTAATTGATTACTAAAACCAAATTAAATCACATGACATTAAGTTTAGTGTTTAACAACTTTCATTATTAACCTAACTATTTCTAAGAGAGATTAGTAATGATTCATTGTTATAAGTCTGGTTAAACATGCAACCCATCAAATTGAATATCTAACCTAACATGCATTGATGGCCATCAAAAAAGAATCAAACACAATAACAATGGAAATCATATTATTTACAACAAACCATCAAAAGGTCGAAAACATAAGCATAACTTCATAAATAGTTCATCAATACCCTAAACTAAAGAGTTTAGCCACTCATAGTTTTAGACAACATTATGGCACACACATATCAACATAAAAAGAGTAAAGAATGAAAGAATAAGAACACTCTACTGTCGAAGAGCCCCTTGATTGAATGAAATCTGCCAAGATTCCTTTGATCGGCACCTCGGGAAACCTAACGACCTCCAAAATTAATCTCAAACTCTTCTCTCTTTTTGGTAACAAACTCACACTTTGAGGTTCTGAAACTTTGTGCTTAGGGTTGTAGAACACCTCCCAATATATAGAAATTTGCAAACTTAGATGCTAAAAACCGTCTAAAAAATGTTGAATTTCAAATTAGGAAAGATGGTGTTGCTGCGCTAAACGCCATGAAAAACTACCCCTAAGCATCATGTCGTAGTGCCACCCTAACACTGTGGAGCTCTTTGATTTGCTGAAATAAGGTGCTCTCAGGTTTTTGCCCCAAGGTGCTACCGTATTTTCATATTTTCTTATATTTTTTTACTTTTTCCTCCAGTTTTTGCTCGGTTTGGTTCTTTTGGCTTTCAAAGCTTATTTTCTTCGTAATTACCTAAAAACCAGTAGCAAACACTAATCTAATAGAAACATCCCTAAAACAAGAATAATTAAAGCACTTTTTAGGTGCTTTTCAATAATTAATTAGATTGCATAAGAAATGGTTGTTTTTTAGAGAAAATAATTCAAATAATAGTTTCTAGACTTAAACATATTATTCATGCATAATTCCATGAAAACCTAGATATCACTTAATGGATTAATTAAAGGAAGTCAACACCCTAGAATGCTTTCATCTCTTGAGATTTCAACTTCCTTTTACTTTCCTTTTATTGTCTTGAAAAATTCAAACCCAAACTCGATTTCGATTTCTTAGATGAAATTGATTTGATTCTTGAATAGCTAGGTAATTAATCATAATTTAGTTCCAAATGGAAATGATACTCGATCTTAATCGTTTTATATTATGACTTGACTCGTGCACTTATAGTTATCACATCAGCACACTAGGAGACCCTAGCCCTGATATTTTGCAGCCCGGCCAAAGTAACCACCTTATTATTGTACACTTTTCTATATTTTAGTCAATGAGGACATTGCCTCCCTTTAAGTCTGGGAGAGTGCTTTTACATCTCTTTCACATAGAAATGTTATTAGCAGTTATGGCAATGTATTCATAAATGTATGCACATGTGCTATTTCATTTGTGTGTGTGTGTGTGAGAGAGAGAGAGAGTTAGGATGGCACTTCTCATTTTTTAGTTAGGTAAAGTAGTCGGGGGCTGGCTGGTAAACCATACTTTCTTTTGAACAAAACGATTAATTTGGTATGCAAGAATTTGATGTTACTGCAAGTGCATGGGTTAAGTTATAACAGTTAAAATTTTCTTAACTCCACAGGCTTATGTTTCAGTTTTTCCTCCACTTCTCTTAGTTTCTTTTCATTATACCCCTAAGCTACTAGGTCAACGTCTTGCGTTTCAAACTTTTTCACCCACAATAATTGCCCCCAAACTTTTGATCAAGTGTAAGTATAATTTTAACTTACTATTGGCTTAAGAGTTTTTGGTTTTTTGGCTAATTTTTTTTGTGATTGTCTTATTACCTCTTACTATTGTCACGATCAACCCATCAAGTCAGTCTCTCAAACTTTAATTTTCTCGAAGCAAAGGAAAAACAACAATTTTAAAAGCTCTTCTGGGAAGTATTAAACTTCAATCTATATATATATATTATATTCTTTAGAGAATTATATATACGTGTTAGCAGACAAGAGATTTTGGACCACTATTTTTCTTTAGTTAGGTGCCATGGCATGTGTATCACTTTTTCACCTACAATAGTTGCCCCCAACTTCTAATCGAAGTTGTGTAAGTATAATTCTAACTTACTCTTTGATTAAAAGTTTTTGCTTGCTATTTTGTCATG
Source organism: Citrullus colocynthis (assembly GCA_031780015.1). Lineage (NCBI taxonomy): Eukaryota > Viridiplantae > Streptophyta > Magnoliopsida > Cucurbitales > Cucurbitaceae > Citrullus > Citrullus colocynthis. The sequence goes on from QLSR01000086.1 coordinate 1,371,932, forward strand.
GGTCTTCACTTGGTTTTCTCCTTGGGGCAACCTCTCGTCTTCCACCTAATGGATCGACCATATTTATTTCTTTAAGATCGTGTAGTTGTTGATATTTTGCCTCCAATTGTGTATATTCTATCTTTTATTTCAATAAAACAATATGGTTGAGTAGTATCATGTTTGTGAAAAAGACATTTCCATTAAGTGAAATTGGAAATGAATTAACATTGCATATTTAAGAAAAAATTAAAATTTTTAAGCCTTTTAGGGGTAGCCTCAATGCGTGGTCTCCAAAGCCTGGTGGGGCTCCTTGAACTTTAATTGATTTAGAAATAAGAAGGAAATGTCAGGTCAATTTGTGCCTAGATTGCTGCACATGGGCAATCTTTAGTTTCATAACAAACTCTACACTATGTGTACTCTTCGACTTCGAGTTGGTTTGAACACTCACAAGACTTGTAGTCATCTTCACTATCATTGTCTCTCTGGATGACCTCATGTTTTATTACCAAGTCATGTGTTTAAGAATCTTAACGTAACCATTCCCTCCATTCGTAGAATACATCATCATAGTTTTGGTGCGCCATAACTTGGGTTTGGACTTCAATTGTGGCCCCCAATTGGGCAATCTCCTCCTTTAGTGAACGAAGATTGTCTTGTAGCATGCCAACAAAGATTGTCTTATAGCATGCTGACTTTTATCCTAATGAGGCCTTGCAATGCCACTAAGTCATTAGCACCCAATTCTCTTTCCACTTGCGCCTGTCTCCCTAGAGTTCCAATCAAGACCTCTATCACCGCGATCCTTTCCTCGAGATTTCTCTCAAGGAAGTTTCGGGAAAATTTTCAGTTATGTTGTTGGGAGCACATGTTTTGCGGCAACAATTCGGGGGCGAATTGTCCTTTGGGGACATTCATTCTCTCTTCGAATCTCTCTACTTTGTCTTTAAATCTTTTCATCATTGCCAAACTAAGAAAGTATGCCATGAGGAGGATGAATCTGGATCTTATGCATAGATGGAATAGAAACGGGGCTCTGGCACCACTTGTCATGAGGTAGATGAATTTTTCGCCCTTAACTCGCGCATCACCCACACAGCACTTAGAAATAAGAATCTAGTAAGGGTGTTTTGAACTTCATTCCCTACAGACGATGCCAATTGTAGCTACTGAACTTTGGTACCAACCATTAATCTGTAATTCTCGAGAAGAATCGAATGATCGCCCTACACAATAGAAGAAAAACTCATACCGGTGTGATGCTTGGCCACCTCTCTTACATTCAAGTCAATAATGGTTTAGAGAGCTAGAGAGTAGAGAGTTCAGGATGTACTTTGGCATACCTCAAATATCACAAGCCCTCTCGATTATATAGAAATAGGTTTCGTAACAGTCATTTGCTAATTAACTTATCAGGTCACTAATACAACCGCTACAAATCATTACATTAATTTCACTAGTGACTGAAGTATGTGCAAAAGTAGAACACTTACGCACAATCCTTACCTTCGTAGGGTTGGCCTCCTCAAGCTCTATAGTCGTCCCTATAGGTTAACTTCCATACTTAGGCATTATGGCTTTATGCCCGACCCTATGGGTCAGTCTCTATACTTAACTAAATAAACTTATTGTTTGATGATCGACCCTATAGGTCAATCTCCATACTTAGCTAAATAAATTTATGGCTTCATGGGCGACTAATAGACCAAAAGTGTACATGTGATAAAAAAAAGTAGACAAAAGTGACCTAAGTGCTAGCATACACTATCAATGAAATAATAAATTTTAGAGCATTCCAAGAGTCGAATCCCATGAGACTAGCTAACCAATCGGGTTTGTCTTAAACAATGCAATATTTGGTAACCTTATGGGTCAATCAAATAAACTTATGGCTTGATGATCGACCCTATGAGTCGTTCCCCATAATTAGCCAAATATGTATCCACTTTTTTACCAACAACAATTTTTCTTAGTGCTCTTTAAGATCCAAGCTATAAAACTTGCACATATCCGGTAACCTTCGAAAGTTGGGGCTGTCATATCAAGATTCATCTTGACAAAGACTGAATCAAGATAGATCCAAGGCTAGTATGCATCTTTTTCTTCAATTTGTAGTTTCTCTCTCTTCTTTTTTATTCTACTATGTTTAGTTTCAATTTGATTTATGTATTTCATTATCTTATGTTATATGTTCAACAACTTACGTTCTAATGTTCAATCTATTTCGCAGTAGTAGACAAAATAAATAAGTTTCAGTTTCAAGTTCTTGCTTCTCATTCATCTCAACTATTTGTCATTTCAATTAAAAGTTTGTTTCACCAATTTTTTGGTACATTCTTTTGATCTAATCTCGTTCGAAAGTTGAGGTTGTTATAACTTGAAATCCTTGAAAAGAGGAGAAGATATTTAGATTAAAGAAAAACGTGTAGGAATTTGGTTTTAAGTCTCATTTCATGGTCCTGGTTTGATTTCGATTTAAATTCTAATTTTGCAATATCTTGTTGTCTTCCTACATAATTATTTTTTATAAGTTACAAGTTTTCGAATAGAAATTTCTCATTTTATATATATGTGTGTGTATATATATAAATGTGTGTATCTATGTATGTATATATATATATAGATATATATATTTCATTATCACTATAATTTAATTCAACACCTAGAATTGTGATTTGTTTTTCATTAAGTACATCATGAAATTTTACTCATCTTAATTTTACTCAATTGTTTCTTTAATCATGAGCTAAGCTTTTCTTTGGGAATCAAATATGTGAATACCCTAAAGAAAGTAGGAAAGACCTAATATGTAAAATAAAATGACTTGGCACAATTCATAGTTTGGTTTGCTTTTGTTGATTCATTTCATCATAATTAGTCTAGATTGCTCAACTAAATTAGTATACTAAAATTGAATCTAATACCTAAAGGGTTAGATGCATGAAATTAGGTTCTCATAAAAGCGGTTTTGAAAAAGAGCCTAGTGATCCCCCAAATGTGTATGAATGATAAATATGCAATTTAATGTGGTTTTATTACAAGAATATGTTGTTAATAAGTAATAACTTAGGAGTATTTGAAGTATCGTATCCCACGAAACTAGATTTACTTAGATTTTGTTAATACAATGCAAACAATAAAACCAATGGTAACAAGTTAAAATGAGTGATGATTGATTTGAGGGCTGAATAAAAACAGTAAACAACGATAAATAGGGACTACAGTCTAGTTTCAACCAAAAAAAAAACAAAAAAAAAAAACTTATGTCGTGGGCTATATGTTGTCACATTAGGTCAAGAGTGACTCATCATGGACAGAAAACTTATCCTATTCGGTATTTTCCCTTTGTTACACCCCCAAACTTAAGTATCTTAATTATGGACAAATCTTTAAATCAAGCATTTTAAACATTTATCATACACCAAAACTTAAGTCTTTTCTTGTCCTCAAGCAAACAAAATCAAATAAAGGTAAAGAATAGTAAATCATCATGTTTTATCAAGTAAAAATTCAAAGAGAGTAACTTTCAAAAGAGGTCTCAAACCTTAATGTCTTACTTTGCTTAAACTCTAAAAAGGGACCTTACAAGAGTTTTACTATCTCACGCTCAATTTCCTCTAACTCATCTAGCCAACATGCCACACTAGCCTAATTACAAGTCATAAAACCTAGTATGGTCTCCAGAAGCTTTGCTTAAAGCTCCAAATATAAATGAATATACACCCTCCCCAAAATTTGGGCTTTTACTAGGGCCTAAGGCTTTTTACTTTTTTGTAAGTGTTGATTTTTTCTTCTTTTTCTTTTCTTTTCTTGCTTAGGACTAATTCTTAGTGTCATATTCACCTTTGTTTCAGCTTGCCCACATGAGTTACATGTGAACCATCTGACTACGAGTAAGGTTAACACTTAAGGCAAACACCCACTTCCTTTACTCATTGTTTTGTTATAAAAGAAAGCATGGGTGTCATGCTCAGTCCTAGCCACTTTGGCTAATTTAGAAAGGAGGAGTGTCATCCTAGCTTTAATTTATTATTATTATTATATATGTACATACATATATTTACATACCTATGTATATACTGAAGGGATAAAAACCCTAACGCAATGGAAGAATACAGAAACAATTTTGATATTAACTCTAGAATTTAGAAATACTGTGCATTAGCAAATATACAAAAATAATTACTCTATAAAATTAGGTTAAGCAAGAAAATCCAAAAAGAAAAATTCATACCTTTTCTGAAGAAAATCTGAGAAAACCCTTTGGGTTTGGAAAAAATACACCACCGTAAATAACCCTTCCTATTCTCTGAGATATTAGAGATATTGGTTTGTGGGAACTAACCTTGAAAAATTGGGTTTTGAGAGAAAATTTGTGGGAAAAAATTGGCAGAACCTTTCTGGCAGTTTAATCGACTTCTCAAAACCTCTAAGAATCGAAAGATTTTATCGATGGTATGAGGGAGAGAAAAATGGCAGGCGTGGGATCAATCCACATCTCAGATAACTCCCCTACATGGGAGTTATCTAATTTTATTTATTTAATTAAATAAAAATAATTTTTATTTAATTAAATCTAATTTAATTAATAGATTCATTTAATTTATATTTAAATGAATATCTCTCACATAACCTATAGTTTTAATTCAATTAATTTAACTAAATTGAATTAAATCAAATAATCAATTAATTCTCCAATGAATCAATTACCAAATTAAATGTCTAACATTTAATTTAACTTTTATTTGAATCAAATTCAACTATATTTTTTCCGTAACGTATAGTTTTCAAATATATGCATTAATTATAACTTATAATTTTAATATGAATCTAATTCATATTAAACTAATATCTTAACTATTTCAAATATTTAATTCTCTCATAAATTTAATTGCTGAATCGTGTCCAAAATAAATTTAAACTATAAAGTTTAATTAAAATATAAACTTTATATAATAATGTATCATTATACATTATATTATTTTCCTAAGTGAATTTGAACATTTCAAATTCCATTCAAGACTTAATTAACTCAATACCCTTTATGAGCTAGGAAGTGAACCTAATAGACCTACAGATTAGAAGCTCCAACAATATGAGATTAATTGGCTAAACTCATTAACCACAGTAATCAATATTCATTAACCGTGGGTACACTCCACTAATGACCCATAACTACACTCTTCTCACTGCAGATGTATTTCTATGTCCACAAATAGAGACCAATAACAACAAATTAGTCTTTCACAAGTGTTCGTAATGCCAGCTAAGTTAAATTTCCGTTTTACCCTTGGGTTACCTTTAGATCTTTAAGTATTAGTGCTCCTCTAATGAACAACTTGTTTATGGTCCAACCATTAAACAAAAACCCCTCTCAGCCCAGTGAGAGGGTAGGGCCCTTTGTTCAAGTCTCAGAGACACCACTTAAAGGAACACTCGTCTACTTACCCTAAAGTCGGGAAGGAGTGAAATCCATCTTGTATAAATATGTTCTCAGCTCCCTTCTTGGTTGTATCCCCAAAATAGTAGGCATATTAAGTCAGCAAACCGACCATTCTCACCCATACAAATCAAAGGACAATCTCTCGTGAATAGGAGTTCATAATATACTCAAGATTAAGACTAAGTTGCCTAGGTCATCCTATTGAAATGGAAACCCAACTGGTCAACGAAATTACATCTAATGGTTACTATTTCGAGGTTCGGTCATATGTAAACTCATTACATAGGATACCTCCAATCACATGTCACCTACATGAACACGTTGGATCACTACATTTGTATCAAATACAAAGTGGACCATATCCATAGTGTTACCGAGATAAGGTACCTAGCCTTATCCCCATACTATATACCCTTTAGGTTGTATCTTGATCATTAATCTCTGTATGTCTCCACATACTGTTCAAGACTAATAAGATAGCCTACGATGTTAGTTTCTTGGATTTCAAGGTTATTAAGACAAAATAAATACAAAATAATCAATAATGCTTATTGAACGAACATCAATAACACTTTATTAATGACACTCAATTATTCACACTTATTATCTACGAGTTTTAGGGCATAAAACCTAAAATATATATATACCTATATATATACATATGTATGCATGTATGTATGTAGATACATATGTGTGTGTATATCTACATATGTGTATATATGTATATGGCCTAGCATACATACATATGACTTATAACTGATACGATTAGTGGCAAAAACATAAAGTACTCTCCCTAAACTTAAGAGAGACACTACAAAGATACAAGAGTACAAAAGAAAAGTTTGTTACCTTGGCTAGAATGCAAACACAAGGCTAGGCTCTCTAAATGATAGATTATGTGATATGAGGAAGACTAACCTAAAGAGGTTTTGCACTCAAAGATAGGTAACACTCATAGTTTTGTGCTCTTTTTGTTGGAATGTATGCCTTAAAGCCTTGTATTAATAAGTTATTTGAAATAATGGTTTATTATTTTATATATGCAATTATTTATTAAGGAAAGATCCAAGGTTATTCTATGTAACTTAAATAGTATGTAGTAGACATACAGGTGGATCATGTTTCAAATAATATCCTAAATGGTCTGTAGTATATGGATAAGGTTGGGTGTCTTATCCTGGTGACACTACAAATAAGACCCACTTTGTAAATGTTTACAAGAGTTGTAAGTGTTACAAAAGATTTGATCCAAATCATTCATGTGGAGACATTCGAGTGGGGATATCATATATAGAGTTTTTATAAGACCTGACTGCGAAATAATTAATTTCTCTTAATAACACTGTTGATTGAAGAGATTAATATTTCATAGGATGACCATAAGTAACTTGATCTCAATCCTGAGTGAGTTATGAACTTCTGTCTATGAGGGCAGTCCTAGTTTGTATGGGTGAGAGTGGCTCGAGTAGCTGACTCAATAAGCCTACCTTGGGAATTTGTCCGAGTAGGGAGCTAGGAACATAACTACACAAAATGGAATTCACTTCTTGTTTTTAGGATAAGTAGATGAGTTGCTTCCTTAAGTACTAACTCCAGGTCTTGAACAATGGGGCCCCTCCCTCTCACTGGCTCAAAAGGGTCTTGTTTGTAGTAGGACTATAAACAGGTTGTTCATTAGAGATGTAATTACAAGGGTAAAACGATAATTTGACCCAACTGTAATTACGAGCAATTCGTGAAAGATCGACTAATTGTCAATTGGTTGTATCTGTGGAAACAGAAATATATCTGAAGTGTGAAAAGTGCAGTTGTATGTCTTTAGTGGAATGACCCACAATTAATAAATGTTGATTAATTTAATTAAAGAGTTTACTTAATTAATCTCATATCATTGAAGCTTCTAATCTGTAGGTCCATTAGGTCCCCCTGCTGGCTCACAAAGGGTAAAATAAGGAATATTTACTTTTGGAAGAATTTGAATTTTTCAAATTACAAGGTTTGTATATGATACCATTAATACAATGTATAGAAATACATTATAATATAAAGTTATTTTTTTAATTAGATTCAAAATTAAACTATATATTATGAGAGTATTAATGTTTGAATAAGATTCAAATATTAAATTAATATGAATAAGATTCATATGATGAGGGAATTATATATTAATTGTATATGATACAATTAATATAATGTATATAGATACATTATATAATAAAGTTAATTTTGAATTATATTCAAAATTAGACTATATAATATGAGAGAATAATATATTTGAATAACATTCAAATATTAAATAATATGAATGAGATTCATATTTAAACTATAGGTTATGAGAGGAAATACATTTGAGTATGATTCAAATGTAATATGAATTATATATATATATATATATTAAATATGATTTGATTTAACCTTAGTTGAATTTTAACTCTCCATGGTTAAGAGGAGTTAAAGGTGAGTTAAGAAAGTTTTAATTAACTTCTTCATTCCTTTCATAAATAGATATCAACATAGTAATGAACATTCTCTCAACTTCCCTATCCATGGCCTATCAATCTCTCATCATTTCTCACAATTTCTATGGAGAAAGTGTTTCTCTGTAAACATTGAAAAACTCTTCCCTTATCTTCTAAAAAGAGGATCCCACAAGTCTAGTCCTTGCTGGAGAATTGCAAGAAAGATCTTGGCAGTGATGTCCTGTTTGTGATTGAAAAGATCGTGATCACAAGTGAAGAATTGTAGAAGATGGAAAAAGTTGTCTTCAAAGGTAATTTTCTATCTCCTTAAAGTTCTTCTCAGTAAAGTATGCTTAATTAAAATATGTTTAAATTTTTTTTTATGTTCTGTAAATTCAAAATGTAAAGTAAAAGCACACGCGTTAACTCGCTTCCACATGGGATTCAATCCCTTCACTTTTAAGGTTTGAAAGCATCACATGCTAGTAGGAGACAGGCTCTAATTATCATCATTAAGTACATCTTTGCAAACCCAAGACAAGCATGCTCACAACTAATCCAAAGCAAAACATATTTTGTTTGGTTTAACTATTTCTACTTTCCAGCAAAAAGCAACCTAATCTATCCTATTCACAAAAGATAACACAAAATGAAACTATGCATAAAAATAAATGAATAAATGAAAAAGCATCGTAAAAGGGAACACTATGGGCTATAGAAGTAGGTCAATGTAATTCTAAAGCATCTGCTAAAAAGCACTTGAAAAGTGCTTTTTTTTAGTTGATGCTTTGTTTGTTTATCTTGTAAGAATCGAGTGTTTGTGACATGTGGGTTTTCGTTTTCCTTAAAAAAAACAAAAATTAAAAATTAAAAAAAGAAAAAAATTGACCATTGGTTATTTTTGTTAAAAAAAAAAAGGAAAATTTAAAAGTTACGCTTAGTAGTTTATATTACTCCTTTTAATTCTTTCAACCCCCGCCCTTTATTTTACTTTTTACTCAATCTAATGCCACAAACTAAAATTTGATTTTTATCACACTTTCCTCACTTTTTAAACTTTATCTTCTCTAAAATTTCTTCAATTTTGTAAAATTTTACAAAAAAAAAACCATAATTGTTGCTCTCTCTCTAAGCATTCATTTCATTTCTTTTCATCTTATTATAGAAATTTTTTTTTATTGTATTGTGAAGATTAATTTGTGTGAGCTCAAAATTTGTATACTATTGATTGAGATTGATTGAAATTATCATTCCATACTTTTTTTATTGAGATTGTTGAAGTTATTATTCCATACTGTTATCAATCTTGTATTTAGTATTAATTAAATTTCTATTCATTTGTTTTAAAAGTGTTCTAATTAGGAAAAATTTTAATTAAACCCTATTCACCCATCTAAGGTTGTCATACCGATCTAACAATTGATATCAGAGCAAAGCTGCTCATCTTGAAATTCATGTTCTTGATAAACCTTATTATTAGAGCATTAGGGCAAAATCTAGTGTGACAAATGAAATTGTTGAAGGTCAATCTACCTCTAGACCTCCTTACTTTGATGGTTCAAATTATGTATATTGGAAAGCTAGAATGAAAACTTATTTGCAATCTGTTGACTATAAATTAAGCTAATTGTTGCTAAAGGTTTATATGTACCCATGAAAAGGTTAATGATGTTGATTACCTAAATTAGAAGAAGTGTACAATGAAAATGAACTGAAAAAATGTTCTTTGAATGCTAATGCTATAAATTGTTTGTATTGTGCTTTTGAATAAAGATGAATTCAATAGAATATCTATGAATTTCTTTGCTCAAGAAATATGAAATATCTTGAAGTTACTCATGAGGGAACAAATCAAATTAAAGATTCTAAAATTAGCATGTTGGTTCATAATTAGGAATAGCTTAAGATGGATGCTAATAAGTCTATACCCAATATGTTTATTAAATTTAGTAACTTCATTAATGCTTTGAAGGGTCTCTGAAAAGTCTATACAACCTCCGAAAATGTTAGGAAAATTCTTAGGTCACTACTTAAGACTTGAGAAGCAAAGATGACGGCAATCCAAGAAGCAAAAGATCTCACCAATCGTCCATTTGAGGAACTCATTGGCTCACTTATGACCCATGAAATCACCATGAAGGAGCACTTGGAGGATAAGTCCAAGAAAAAGAAGAGTATAGTACTAAAGACAATCTCTTTGACTCCAAAGATGAAGATACCCTTGATGAAGATGATGTTTGCCTATCTTGTTGAGACTGATGTGTCCTAAATCTATTAGGTTTTGTAGTTTTGTAAATTATAAATACATTTTATTTATTGAATAAAATAAGAACTATTTTTATCTATCTTATGCATTAACTCAATTCAATAAACTAAGATTCCATGGTTATTTTATGTAAATTTAAACATGTATAAGGTTGACATATATGGTTGGATCATGTTTAAGAAATAACCAAAAGATTCGTAGTATAGGAATAAAGTTGGGTGCCTTATTCTCGTAACACCACGAATACGACTATCACACCCCCTCCCAGGTACCCTCCTAACCCAGGGGTGAGTGTGAAGACAGTAAACACCGACTCTCACAAGGCATCCACTGCCAACTCTAAACTTTAACCAATACCTGATAAACAGTTATACAATAATTTAACAACATAACTAAATCAGGGTTAAGTTGTCATATCAATTCAGCTATCTCAAAGTGTTTAATAATTACAACAACTATACATGACTCCCTCACTATATGTACAATTTTACTTAAGTTAAAGATTTACAATTATCAAAGTTACTAGACTCTGAAAACGAGCCCAAACAAGTATCTTCTGTAGGCTAAGCACCCCGGACATGCTCGCTACCTGGAACACAGAGAAACAAGGAAAACATGAGCTAAAACGTCAAGTGAGTGACTAACTTTAAAGTTTTCCTTAAGCAATGTATGCAAAACATAGATTTCAGTCATAATCAACAATACTGTACTTAAGCCATAACTTAAACATACATAAACATCTATGTAACACATACACATAAACTAGTTTATTCAAAACTTTTCCTTAGTTGAGGCGGAGCTAAACTCAATGCTATTCAACGTCTAATTAACCTTAGTTGGGGCAGAGTATTCTCAACACACCCAACGTTTATACACATGCTTCATAACCAGGGTCACCCAAGTACCTTTTCCGAGTCCTTCAGTACGGGTCCCTTAACAAATTTTCCGGCCACCCACATGCCTTCTCTGAGTCCTTCAGCATGGGGCCATTTCTATACCTAACTTACCCATATGCCTTCTCCGTGTCCTTCAGCATTGGGAGTCATTTTCATACATAATTTACCCAAATGCCTTCTCTGAGTCCTTGAGCATTGGGAGTCATTTTTATACATAGTTTACCCAAATGCCTTCTCCGAGTCCTTCAGCATTGGGAGTCATGTTCATACATAATTTATAACATAACATAATTTTGTGAGTTCAAAGCATTTCATACATCTTAACACTTTTCACATACTTAGATGCTTTATTTAATCATAAATTACATGCTTTACGCCATTTCGTAGTACAACCAGTATACCTCAGATACTTCTCATCTAACACATAACATGCATATTAAACTCATGGAAATGTATCACATGAACATGTTTCAAACATATATTCAAACAAGAAACTATGTTGAAGATAAACTCTTAGATTCGAGTGTCACTCACAACTTGTCCTAGGCCTTGAACGGATTATACACCTTCCCTAACTCCTTTCGGCCTGAAATAATATGTTTCCCTTTGTTAGATTTCCTTAACGTTCCTTTTACTTAAGAAACCAGCTTTAGACATGTCTAATATTCATCCCCGAGACAAAATTACCTAAAGAAAACCATCACCAAGACTATATTCTATGAAGAAATGCTCAACCGAGGCTATACTTCATTTAAAAGTTCATTAATGATCAAGATTAAAGCCATTAGCGAGACTAAATCAGCAAAACAAGCCAAAAACCAGCACTAACGAGACCAGCGAGAGCCACAACCCAACGAGATTTATGAGACAATTTTGACCAGCGAGACTAGTCTCGCTCTCGCTCCTTCACACTTAACCTTTCCAGCGAGACCTGCTTCTTTCTACTGTTAATCTTGCTACCTCCCAAACTTCTAGTTGTTAAAAGTCACAATTCAAGCCCGAATTAGAACTTCTTCCCTTCTACAAACTTGTACAGAGATATGTTTTCTAGCTTACTTCAAAATTTCAAAGCTTAAACTTCTCTTCATTGGACAGATATTCCCAATTAACTTTGCTCTACTCCAGATTAATCGAGAAATTCGTATCAGTCAGTTCCACCTAAAATTTAACATGTTTCTCTTCATATTCAGCTCAACCATCCTTTACATGAGTTGTTAGAAATTGAGTTAACTTACTAATCTCAAAATTTCAGCTTCAAACTTTGACTCTTCGGCTCGATATTCACTAAACACAGAACCTTGTTTAGACTGCACGACAGCAACCGAAGCTTCTGTTTCAGCTTCAATTCTACCATGAAACCAGCCAAAACCCCACACGAAATTGCCTTAGATCTCTTCTTCTACCACCCCTCAACACCTAGGTTGAAGAGTAGAATCAATTTGAGCTTGGAAAATGGAAGAAAATCTGTTGGCAAACTCACCCATTTTATTTTCTTCTTCCACCTACTCCTTCCACTCCCACCTTCCTTTTCTTTTCTTTTCTTTTTTTTTTTAATTTCCTTTTCTTTCCTTTTTCCTTTTCCTTCCTTTCCTTTCTTCAGCTTAACTAAATAGATAACTAAATAAATAAATAATTAATTAATTAATTAAATAAGCAATCCGCTTTCTCCTCTTCTTCCTTTGATCTACAAGAGAAAAACAACTTAGTCCATTTCGGTAATTGTTACAAGGAGTTGTAAAGTGTTACAAACGATTTGATCCTACGTTCATATGCATGTGAGTGGGGGTATCCTATACAAAGTTTGTATAAGACCGAAGCACAAAATGTTTAATTTCTCTTTGTAACGCTGTTAATTGTAGAAATTAACATTTCATAAGATGACTATAGGTAACTCGAGTTGAATCTTGAGTGAGTTACGAACTCCTGTCTATGAGGGCAATCCTTTGATCTGTATGGGTGAGATTGGCCAAATCGTTAACTCAATAAGCCTACCATTTTGGAGATTTGTTTGATTAGGGAGCTGGAACATATTTTCACAAGATGGAATTAACTCTTTCACGTGCTTAAGGTAAGTAGATAAATTACTCCCTTAAGGGTTGATTCCTAGTCTTGAACAATGAGGCCTCACCCTCTCATTGACCCAAGAGGAGTTAGTTTATAGTTGGACTATAAACAATTTGTTCACTTGAGGGATCAGTGCTACTTAAGGAGTTAGATATAACTATAAGGGTAAAATGATAATTTGACCCAACTGTAGTTATGAATAATTTGTAAAGGGTTGACTTACTGTTGATTAGTAAGTTTTGTGGATACAGAAATATATCAATAGTGTGAATAGTGCAACTGTAAGTCTTTAGTGGAGTGACCTACAATTATTGAATATTGATTAATCTAATTAAAGAATTTAATTGATTAACCTCATATCATTGGAGTTTCTAACTATAGGTCCATAAGGTCCCTTTGCTAGCTCATTAAGGCTTTATATAAGAATCAAACCTAATTGTATGTGATACAATTAATATAATGTATATAGATACATTATAATATAAAGTTTATTTTGAATGAGATTACAAATTTATACTTTATACTATAAGAGAGATGAATATTTAAATAAGATTTAAATATTAATTATATGAATGAGATTCATATAAAAACTAAATGTTAAAATTAATATGAAGGAAATTCATATTAAAACTATAGGTTATGTGAGAGAAGGTTATTTGAATATGATTCAAATTTAAATTAAATATGAGATATTTAATTAATTAAATCATATATATTAAATATGATTTAATATAATATAATTAAATTAATATTAATTATTATTATTATTATTATTATTATATTATATTAAAATAACTCCCATGTAGTGGGGAGTTATTTGGTTCACTCTCTCACATTTTTACGTAAAGAAGCGGGAAGTTACAGAGAAGTCACATTAAAGAAAGGTTATTTGATCTCAAGATCTCTCCCTCTCAAAATTTCTCTCTTCTTCTTCACAAGAAAACTCTCCCTTGCCAAAATCCAAAGAGAGCTCACACCTCCTCTTTGATTCTTCCAAGAGAATAGCAAGGTAGCCATTGTGGTGGTGTTCCCAAGAAGAGTTCTTGTGTTTTCGTTGGAGATTTCATCAGTTCGTGATTCGTAGAAGAAGATTTTCACATTGAAAACGGCCTTCAAAGGTAGGAATATATCTTCCTCTTAACTCTTCTAGAAAAGCATATTAATATTTAGTTATTCATCCTTATGCATGTTATCTGTAATTTATGTTTTCTAAAACAAATTTAATGGCACATTGCAATCATTCACTTTCGCTGGGAATTCAATTCATTCATATCTCTCATATAGGTATAAAAACTTATTCAAGAGGAAGAAACAATTCAATAAACATTTATCAACCCAAAAAGAGCGGAAAGGTGAAAAAAGAAGAAAGGATGAGGTGATTTATTTTAATAAGAATACAACATAAATTAAAATAAATTTAATAAAAACTAGAAGTCTAATAAATCATAATAATATTTCATCAAAGAAATCTAAAATAATATGCATATATATTTTCATATAATTAAACAATTAATATTAAATGGGCTAAGCCAATGGATCAGTCCCAAACCCAACCCAAACTCGCTCCAAAATTTGATCCAATGAGCCAAATCTAGTTGTTGACCCATGAGTTTGACAATTATAGGTTGGGTCGACCCAATCCAAGCCCTTGAACTTGGCTCTTTACCTTTTAGGACCGGGTCAAACCAGGAATATTTGTACGAATGACCCATTTTGAGAGGTTCCCTCCAAATTTGGCCTTTTGCTGATGTCATCACTACGCGAAATTACCACTTTAACCCTCCTTCCTTCTTTCCTTCTTCTGCCATTTCGTTCCCGCAACTTTTTTCTTTGTTCATTTTTCGTTCTTTTTTTTTTTTTTTTTGCTTTTCTTCTTATTTTTTTCATTCATCTTCCCAGCGAAATGTTCTTTTCCGGAAATATCGTCCTATTTTTTTTTTTCATTTTCATCTTCCCAGCGAGACTTTCGTAATCAGAATGAGAGGAGTCTTAACCAGAATGAGAGGAAGAAAACGACGCTAATCAGAAAGAGCGAGAGCGAGAGCTCTCACACCCTCTCCCGAGCTATCCTCTTAACCCCAATATGTACAATGCTAGGTCTAAGTTTAAAAATTTACAATGTTCAAAACTAAGAAGCAGATCCAGACGAGTTTAACGAGTAGGCTAAACACCCCGGTCCTGCTCGCTACATGGAAAGTAGAAAACATTTGAAAACATGAGCTAGATTGTGAAGGATCTCATACATACATGCGCAGCAGAAACGAAAGAGGATCGAAACAACAATCTAGATGCATATAACAACCTAGGATTAAATATGCATTATCATACAAAATGAATTAGAGAAGAAAGAAAGAAATTATATACCTTTGTAGCTTTTCTACCTTTCTTCAAATTGCTCCCAGTTGGACCACCAAGAGGTCTTTCTAGCTATTCTCAAAGTCTTGGAATAGAGTGGTGAGACTCTTTAAAGAAGGAAAACTTAGTTTCTCAAACACTTCAAAATTTTCAAGATTTTTCAAGAAGAAAAAAGTAAATGAACAAATGCCTTCTTTAAAAAAGGCAAATTGCATGCAACTTTTGCATGTCTAAGTTCACCAAAAGTTGACAACACACATTCCACTAATGCATGCCAAGGATTATGTGTCAAAGTGTAGAATTTTGAGATTAATTAAATGTTCCACACATCAAGTTAGTGGATTTTTCTACTAATTTGGTAAGAAACATTAATTTAATCTCATGGTCAACTTTCCTAGAAGGTTTGACTAAAACAACTCTTTGACTTGCTCGGGTCAAAGTCAACTATTTGAATTCTTCTGAAAACCAACTGTTTGAATAAATTCATGTCTCCGATTATGAATCCGCATTCATAATTTCAATATTTAAATCCCATTTAAATATTTTTGACCAAATCTCTCATTTGATATCTAATATATCAATTACTTAATCATATCTCATATGATTAACCTAATTTGAATGATTCGAATTATTTCTTCTATTTATTCCAAGTTTATTCCTATATGAGCTAGCTAGAGGACCTTATGAACCTATAGATCATGAGCTCCAACAATCCGAGATTAATCGGTTAAACTCTTTAACCTATTAACCAACATTCGTTAACTAGCAGGTCACTCCACTAAAGCCCATAGCTGCACTCTCCTCACTATAAATATATTATGTCGATTTGATATAACCATGATTGATAAGTCAAGCCTTCACAGGTTGTTCGTAATTACAGTTAGGTCAAATTACTGTTTTACCCTTGTGATTACCTCTTATTCCTTACGTTCTACGAATCCTCTAATGAACAATGATTTGTAGTCCAACTTCCAAATCAAAAGTCCTCTCAAACCCTATTTGAAAGGGTGGCGCCTATTGTTTAAGACCTGGATTCAGCACTTAAGAGAACAACCTCTCTACTAACCCAAAAGAGGGTAGGAGTGAATTCCTTCTTGCACCCTATGTCCCTAGCTATCTACCTGATCTTACCCCTGAAATGAAAGGCATATTGAGCCAGCGCAGTTGAGCTGCTCTCACCAATGCAGATCTAAGGATATTCCCGAGTAAACGGAAGTTCATAATTAGCTCAGGATTAGACAGTAAACGGTGTTATAAAGTAAAAGTGACTATTTCATGGTCCAATCTTATGCAAACTCTTTGCACAGGACACCCCCACTCGCATGTCTTCACATGAACGAATTAGGATCACTCCGTTTGTACTAGTTACAAAGTGGGTCGCATCCATAGTGTCCCCAAAAAAAGGCGCTCAACCTTATTCATATACTATAGATCATTTAGACTGTTAACTTAAACTTGATTCAGTTTTATGTCTCTACATAAAGTTTGAGTCTCATGTAACATTCTAGGATCCTTTGATGATTGGATTTAGATTTAGTAAGAACATTTTATAGAATCAATAATTACTTATTGATTATAAATTTTAATAACAACTTTATTGAATGATAAAAAATATATTTGGTATATATAAACTATGAGTTTTAGGACATAAAACTCAACAGATTGCCCAGTGAGAACAAGTTTAGAAAAACATGCGTAGTTTAAAAGCTCAACGAAATCATGCTTGATAAACAAATAGTAAAGCTTTTGGAAGCTTATAAACATTTGCATAATTGAAAGATTTTCCCTTAGTTGAAGCAGAGGAAACTCAACGCTACTCAACGTCGAAAACAACCTTTGTTAAGGTGGAATAATCTCAACACGCCCAACGTCAAAAACAACCTTAGTTGGGATGGAATAATCTCACTATACCCAACGTCAAATAACCTTAGCTGTGGAGTAATCTCAACACAACAACATCAAATTTCCCTTTATTTGCACATATGAATTATAACTCGAGTTGTCTATGTACCTTCTCTAGTCCTTCAGTACTGGGGTCCTAATATTAAGGCTGCCCATATGCCTTCTCTATGTCCTTTGACATTGGAGACCATCTATTGTATTTAAGTTGCCCATATGCCTTCTCTATGTCCTTCGGCATTGGAGACCATCTTTTGAAAATAAAAGCATGCTAAATCATTTATAAACACGAGTTAAACAATTCTTTAGAATTTTTAGAGCATTTCTTAAACAACATGCTTTGCACATAACTCGATATCATAAAACAACATGCTCAAAATCATGTAAAAGCATGTTCAAATTCATATAAAAAAACACATGCTTCATCAAATTCAACTTATCCTAGAAATCTCGTATTTTACGAATAAACTGAGCATTCTAGAAATATTGAGAGAATAAATCATTTTAAACGAAATTAAGTCACTTACTACTTGTCCTGGGCTCTTAGTGGGTTATATGCTTCCTCTAACTCTTCCTGACCTGGAATAAATTAATTCATTTATCAATATCCTTAAAACTCCCTTCATGGCATAATGTAAGTCATTTTAGCTTAAAATAGCTTACTCACGATAAAAAATTAGCCAAATTGTTCAAAAATGGAAAACTGCCCCTAGGCGCGTCCAACAGCCCTAAAGTACGCTCACCCAACCGACCTAACCTAAAATGAGCGGCTAACCTCGCACAGCACACTGCCTTCCATGCCCAGCCACTGCCTTGCACACACTACCCCTCGTGGGCGGTAGTTTCGACACTCACTGCCAAAATAACCTCAAAAGAGGCAGGGCGCACGTGCATTTGCGTCAACAGCCTATGTCTTGCGCGTCAACAAGACCAACAAGACTTGTCTTCCTCAACCCTTGCATGCACGCAGTGCCACATCCTATTCACCAGTGAGACCTATCTTGCCCCCATAGCCTGCACACGGACATCAACACCTCTCGCTCACTCTCTATGACCAGTGGTGTGTCGACCCGCCTTCTAGGCGTCCAAAACACATCAAAATAACCTTAAAGGATTCTTTCCTCTGGCCACTGCCTTAGCTTGCCTGCATGGACAACTTCTTCAAAACGCACTCAATAGCTTCAAAAACTCTGTCTTCACTTCCAGCTACCAAAAGTAATGTTTCTAGCAAACATTAGACTTTGGTTCTTCTTACAAACTTGTAGATATCTAGCTTATCTCAAAATTTCAGCGTCTAACTTCTCTTCCTCCACTAGATATCACTAAATCTTTCCGTTTTGCTCCTGTTTACTTGATAGCCGAAGCAAGCTTGAGTTTCTGATGAAATCTGAGTTCTTCCTCACGAAGTTTCTTTCCGGCAGCCCTCTTAGTGAAATTAGACTCAATTTGGTTGAAGAAGATTACAAATAGCATGAATGGTTGGCACATACCAACCTCATTTACCGGACCCTTCTATTTATAGATTCCACAAAAATCTACATGCAAACTCCTAGCTCACCACCTCATGCTTGCATGCAAGCCCATACCACACTTAACCTCAATTTGACACCTAACCCTGCTTGCTTAACACTTAATTTTAGCTTTGCTTAATCAAGAAGAAATGGTGGACGCATCCTTTGGGCAAAAACTCTCTGCACATGGTCAAGCACTCTTTTGAGGTTAGTTGTTACCCATGCACGCACCCCTCCCCCCCTTGGCCAACTTGGACGCCTAGCTTGGACGCATAGCCACCATGCGTCAGCCTCATAGGCCTTCTTGGACGCATAGCCTCAACAAATCATCCCCTCTTACTAACTTCAACCAACATAGCCAAGCTCATGAACGCCTAGCACACTTGCTCAACAAGCAACACATCAAACCTTCAACCAAGCTCACCATCATAGACACATGCCTCACCAAGCAAAATGCATCACACCTTCTCTTGGTGGCTTGGCTACTCAAGGTCTCCCACACTTAACCACCTTTCTTGTCGGCCACACACCACCTGCCTAATCCATGTCAAGGGCTCTCGACAACCTCCATCTCAACCACCCGCCTACTTGCTTGCCAATCCTCCAAGAATATTGAAAATGAAAGTAGGATTTACAAGAGCGAGATCATCAAGAGCGAGAGCAAAAGCGAGATTGAGAGTGAGCGAGAGATTTAAGAGTAATTGTGAGATCATCAGTCTCGCTTCTCATTCTCTTGCCACACAAATACGTCTCGCTCGTCGTTCTCGTTCTCGCTGATCTCGCTTGTTTTCTCATTCTCGTTCCACACCAAATGCTCTCTCTCAACCTCGCTCTCGCTCTCGCTGGTCTCACTCTCACTGGTCTCAGTCTCGCTCTCGTTCTTTCTAATCAGCGTTGTTTTCTTCCTCTTATTTTGGTTAAGATTCCTCTTGACTACGAAAGTCTTGCTAGGAAGAAGAATTTTTTTTTTAAAAAAAAGGCGACATAGATTAAAATCTCTAGAAAATAACGTATCATTGGGAATGAATAAACAAAGTAAAAAAGAAAAAGAAGAAAAGCAGAAAAAATGAAAAAAGAAAAAAGAAAGAAGTTGCAAGAACGAAATGGCGGAACAATAAAGAAGGAAGAAGGGTTAAAGTGGTAAATTCACGCAGTGATGACATCAGCAAAAGGCCATAGTTTGAGTGTTTTTGAAAGTGAGGCAAAATTTCGAGTGGGCCTTTCAAAATGGGCCATCCGTACAAATATCTTGTTAAACCAATGATGAGTGTGAAGTTTACCTAACACCACATCCATCATGCAACTATTTGAAGTGTCGCAACCCAAAAAATACTGCCAGCAAAAAATTTGTTTTATTTGTTTATGGTTATTCCTTTTCGTCCTTGGCAAAGATATAAAATATGCAAAGTTTCTAATTAGTGTAATTCGAAACTTGCTTTAAAATATCAATATCTAGATTCTAACAAATTTTCAGCACTACAAATTCTAGATCATGCCAAATTGTTTAACATTGTTATCCAAATAATATTAAATACCCTGTTTTTATGTTAAAGTAGTTGTTTGCTTGATCAACATTTATTTAGTCTCCTCACTCCATTTTCTCAAGAAACAAATGAAGTGTTTAGGTAAATCACATTAGCTTTTGTGCATAGTTCTACCCTACCACCACCATACTGTTTGAGCTCAAGAAGGGCTTGATTCATCTGTTGCCTTAGTTTAATGGTAGGGTTGAGGAAGACCCCCACAAACACCTGAAAGACTTCCACGCTGTTTGTGATGGTATGAGGCCCCATGGAGTCACAGAGGAACAACTTAATCCCAAAACATTTCCCTTTTCTCTAAAGGAGGATGCCAAATATTGGCTCTATTACCAGTCCCTTAGTTCAATCACTACATGGAACAGGCTAAAGAAGTTGTTTTTGGAGAAATACTTTCCTGCTTCAAAGGCTAATAGCATCAAAAAGGAAAGTTTTGACATAGCCTAGAGCGTCAAAGAAACATTGTTTGAGCATTGGGAGAGATACAAGCAGCTCTATGTGCACTTCCCACACCATCAAATATCGAATCAGCTCTTGATTTAATACTTCTACTCAGGGCTACTCTCTTATGACCAGAGCACGATATATGTCATAGTTGGTGACACCCTTGCTGATAAAACCCCTTCTGAACCCAGGAAGTTGATCTCTAGGATGGCAGAAACCTCACAGCAATTTAGGACAAGAGTAAATGGAATCACCCCATCCGACTCACAAAAGGTAAAAGAGTTAAGTTCTCAATTAATTGACTTAATTACTTTGGTGAAACAAATGGCCTGTGCTCAAGTTCAACCCTCAGTCCCTATGAAGGAGGTAAATTATGTTGGCTATCAAGGAGGATAGAAATATAATCCATAAGGTAATACTTACAACCCCGGATGGTGAGTCCATCCTAACTTTAGTTGAGAAGGTCAAGGAGACCATCAGGCAAGTACATCTAGCAATCCTAGCCCACCATTGGAGGATGTGGTGAAGTCCGACTCTATGCTGAAGTTCCAGAAGGATGTGATGACCTTCCAGCAAGAAACAAAGAAGGCTTAAGAGGAAAATGTCATATTCCAAAAAGAGACAAGAATGGGAATGCAACACTTAGCCAACTAGATCAGTCAGTTGGCGACCATAGTGAACAAACTTGATACTCAAAGTGGTAAGCTCCTAACACCTACCTCTTTGTATTTTTCATTTAATTCAACTTTAAGACTCTTTTTGCCACATTATGAGTGGCTAGGTAAGTTCTTCTAGCTTAGGGTAGGATTGAAACCCATTCAATCTTAGTTGGGAGACTTGGTTTTTGAATTCTATGATGTATACTTGCTGAATTCTCTGTTCTTGAATGATGTTTAAATTTCTATGCATTGGATTTATGATTTTTTGGCCAACTCTCATTTATTCTTATATTGCTAGAGATTTGAAATGCTCTAATGTGTTTTTAGTCAAAAGGAGCAAGGGTTAAAGCATGCTTCGCTGTGAATTAGTTTGTTTAGAATAGTCTTTTTCACAAACATTGCATGATTAGCTAATTTCGAGAATGAATCGATTAGTAACTTAGGATATCCAAGTTATTAAATTAACTTAGCTAGATTACCTCTCTTAGTGCAGGTGCTTAACTAATATGGACATTAATGAACCCAATTAGCTGAACACCTAGGTTGATTAAGAAATTAATCATCACATTAGGGTTTAGTCTTCTAGGGTGAGCTAAGATTAAAGCAAGTAAGCATTGCATAAATTAGAAGTTTTATGATCAACCAAGTTAATGGGTGCATTTCAAATCCCTAGGTTAGGCTTTTTAATTGAATTAATTTCGTTTCAACTATGCTTTTACATTCAATTGCAAACAAAACACCACTCAACCCCCTCCCTCCCCGATGATCATTCGAATACAAGTTAAGGCTAGGATTGTCCTTATTTCCCTATGGAGACGACTTGTTCCCACTAGCTATAAGCTCTTGAGAGCGATTTAGAAATATTATTTATTTTAGGTTATGGCAGACCTGGAACAAAGTGGCGAAGCTAACTAAATCAACCTAATCTAAACCTATCCTTTAACTTGAGTTAAATCTCACCTTGTTACTCGTTTTATTAACTAAGATGTTTTTCCTGTTTCATCTATCCACTTTGCGCATTATTTAAGTTTTCTTTAATTTGCAAACAACAAATGATTGATTTAGTTTTTATTTTGAATATTTGTAATAGATAGCAAACTAACGGGAAAAATCTAAAAATATAGCACATTTTAAAAATATTTGCAAATATAGCAAATGTTGACTAGTCAATTTTTGAATTTTTGTAATTTTCAATTTTGCCCTCCCTTGTCTTGCACAACTTTTTTTTTTTTTTTTTTCATTTTCTTTTTCTAGCTTTTACTTCCATCTCCCCAATCTTCTTATATTATCTTCTTTTTTTTTTGGCACCTA
>QLSR01000086.1:1398243-1411680 GCA_031780015.1 Citrullus colocynthis
GGGTCCCCCCCCCCCCCCCCCCTTTATTGTTTCTCTTTTTAATTGTGCTTTTATTGTTTCCTGAAGCATTTCTTCATTATTTTTGTTTGTTTCAGAGTTCGGTTTTTGTTGTAATTTAGACCTTTCCTTCTGCAAGTGATCGTGGGAGTAATTATTTTTTAGTTTAATGACATCACATTTTCGAATGCAGCTTGTGGAGTTTGCCATTCTGATCTGCACGTTATGAAGGGCGAGATTCCATTCCCTAGCCCTTGTGTAGTTGGGCATGAGATCGCTGGTGAAGTTGTCGAACATGGACCTCTCACAGACAGGAAAACAATAGAAAGGTTTTGTTCTCTTAATGATTTTAATCGTAGTTATTATTTAGATGTGATTTTGCATGAATGAAGTGAAATATTTCAAGCTCTTGCTCATTGCAGATAATCTAAGATAATTAAGCAAGCTTTTGGTTATCTGCTATAAATAAGGGAAATAATGAACAAACTTATATGTGCAAGGATGGTTGACTAAAAGGGGAGCTACATTTTTATTAGTTACGTTTTCCTGCCTTTTCAGACTTCCAATTGGGGCTCATGTTGTAGGAGCTTTCATCATGCCTTGTGGAAACTGTTCCTACTGTTCAAAGGTTAGTACTATTTTCATGCGCGTGCTTCTCTTCAGATTATCTATTATAATCCTTCAACCCCGATTCTTGACTTTTGGAATGCCTGATGACAATATCCATGGTGAAACATGTGGAAAACTAATTTGATCAATTTGATTACTGAATGGTGTAAGGGCCATGATGATCTATGTGAAGATTTCTTTGCTTATAACCGGGCCAAAGGAACACTTTATGATGGTGAAACTCGGTTGTTCCTTCGCAAGGATGGTAATATATATGTTATTATTATATAGCCTCTAACATTATATCTTTATCATTGTTGTTTTAGCTGCAACTTTTCTGATGCCTTTGGAGAATGGAAGCTCTAAAGCGTTTGGGGTGATATTTAATGAATTTTTGAAGTTTAGCACCTATGAAGCATGGACATTCCATTTTAAGGGGAGTGTCCTTGTTGGACGTGTCTCGGACAAAGATACTCTAGACTTGTGTCCGATGCACAAATTTCTATGTCTCATTTTTATTTTTATTTTTATTATTAAATTTTGGACACGTGGGGACACGACTAGGAAGCTTTGTGGACATGGTTGGGAAGTCTTTTTAAGGAGAAAATGGTCCAACCGTTTATGTTGGACCAAAATTAAAGCCCAAATCAATTAAATGTTACCAAAGATAAAAAGGAAAAAAAAAAAAAAAAAAAAAAAAAGTCAGTGAAGTAAAAAACCTAAATGTTTCATTTCCTATAATTGTTGTAAAAAACCGAAATGTTTCATCTCCTATAATTGTTGATTAACTTTGACATTTAATGCTTTTTTGGTAGAGTGCATTTAGTATTTTATGTTAAATTTACATACATCCTAAACAAATAACAAAATAAGAGTGTAACCCCATGTGTCCATGTCCTAGCTTTTCAGAAATTGGCATATTGCCGTTTTTTTTTTGTATCCGTGTCCATGCTTCTTAGTTTAGCACCCTTATTGTTATATTCTTTTCGGTCATTTTATAAAAAGGGATTGTCAGATGGGTGAATTGTTTTGTTTCTTATCAAAGAAAATGAAAGGCGAATAGTCCAATAGGGAGCCATATGCAGACTTGCAGTTCTCATATTAAAAATTAGTTAGTAAGGAGGATTTACTTGTTATTTGATCTGATATTCTTAAATCTATTATCACTCTTAAATCTATTATCCAAGCTTTGAATCTACGCTTTAAGCTTTTAGGCCACTAAAAAGATACCTAGTTGTGCGAGGGAATGAGGATTAGTATAAGTGGTGGAGTAGCAATAGTTGTTATTTGCTATTGGGAACTTTGAGCCTAGTCTAGAATCCTTTGAAGGAGTTTCTGTTGCCTTTTCCTAAAGAACGTAGCTTAAGAGTCTTTTGTGTGATTAGTTATACTCTTTTTATTATTTTTATTTATTTATTTTATATTTTTAATATTTGCGGACTCTAGTTAGTGTTTGGGCAGGATAATTGCTTGACCCTTTTAACACGTTGGTTGTTAAAAACTTTTTGAATTTAAATATTCTAGGTACATGACTACCATTGTGTTTATATCTATTCCCTCAAGTCCCATTATTCATTCACTAGCCCCATTGACCACTAGGTCAATATATGGTAGTTTTAATTTGTTGGTTTGAATTCTTTCCATCTAAGATATGCTCTATTTATCTTATTGGGTTTGAGTGGGATTTAAATTTGATAGTTTTTCATGGATATTCAACCGTATATCCTTTGTATGTGATGTATGAGGATTAAGGGTAAATTACGATAAATTGATACTAATCTTAGTTAAATCCATGTTTTATTTATTTATTTATTTAAAAGAAACAATTTGATTGAATAAATGAAATATCCAAGGATATTAAGAAAGGACCCTTTCAAAGGGTTTACAAAAGATGCTTCCAATTGAAATAAGAAAAAAAAGAAACTGTGGCACTTGATGAGATGTATATCCTTACACCAAAAGAAGGCATTTGTAATGGCTAACAACCTCCTTGGGAGATTTGACATTGCGTTGAAAAACTCTAGCATTTCTTTCTTCCCAAACCTTCCACAAAATAGTTTGGGTTGATATTGGTCCAAGTTCGTTCTTTGTCTGCCTTGAAAGGATAGTTAGTAAATAATTATTTAGTTAAACTTGGGAAGAAAAAATGTAGTATTATTCTTCTATGTTATGAATCAAATACAAGGTCTTCTTATCTAGAAGAAAAACCAACTACCAATAAGAAGAAAATATTACAGACATAAACGATGAATATACACATAATAAACATCCAATATTACAAGAGAAAAAAGGAAATCCAACACTTCCCCTCAAGCTGATTTGTGGATGTCATCCATAGCTAGCTTACTGAGAAGTTTATCAAATTGTCTTTTCGAAAGGCTTTTAGTTAGCATATCCACTATCTGCTCTGTTGTCGGAACATAAGAAATATGCATATTACACCTGCATCAACCTTCTCTTTTATGAAATGCTTGTCAACTTCAATGTGTTTTGTGTTTTGTCCTATCATGTAGAATTGGATTATGAGTTATAGCGATGGTAGCCTTGTTATCACAATAAACTCGTATAGGTGTCTTTTGAGACACTTTCAGTTCTTCAAGGATCTCATTAATCCATTTACCTTCACAAATTCCATGGGCTAAGGCTCTAAATTCTGCTTCAGCAGTACTCTTGGCTACTACATTTTGTTTTTTTATTGCGCCATGTATCTAAATTTCCTCCAACAAACGAACAACAGTTATAAGTAGATCTTTTATCAGTAGTACTCTAGTCCAATCTGCATCAATATACACTTCAACTTGAAAATATCATGTTTTTGAAATAATATACATTTACCTAGAGTTCCTTTCAAGTATTTTAGGATTCTGTATACTACTTCGAAATGAGTGGATCCAAATGAGTGCATAAATTGACTCATCATACTTACTGCAAGTGCTATATCTAGACGCGTGTGAGATCAATAGATCAATTAACAAGTCTTTGGTATCTATCTTTGTCCTTTACTTCTTTAGGGTTTGCAACTTGTAATTTCAAATTCGGTCTGATTGAAGGTCTCTCAAAAGACACCTTTACGCAACAAAGCTGCTAGTTCTATAGCCCATAACCCAGCTCTACATGATAGAACAAAACATATTGAAATCGATGAACACATCATAAAGGAAAAGCTTGAAACAGGTGCAATTTGTATTCCGTATCTTCCCAGTACAGAACAAATTGACGATGTTTTGACTAAAGGACTGCCAAAAGTACAGTTTGATAGAATGGTTTCCAAGCTGGCAATGGAAGATATATCTAAACCAGCTTGAGGGGGAGTGTTGGTTGTAAATAAGATTATTAGCTGTAAAATCGCCAAAGATTTTATTTTGTTTTCATTATAATTCTTTCCTTTTATGTATTGAGCCTTTATCCTATATAAGAAGGCTATGTATCTTGCAATTATATTCATTGGAATACAAGATACTTTATTTCACTCCAACCAAGAGTGGGTTTTGGCGAACAATCTTTTTTAGTTTTCTTTTTGTTTTATTTTGCTTTCAATTCTCTATAAATAGAGTACTCCTATAGTATATTCCATAACTTTTATGCATAATAAGATTTGTGACTTAATTCTGGGAGAGAATTCTTCTTTTATCCTCTTAGGGTACACCAATTGGAAAACTCTTGTTGACGTCGTTTGCAAGTGGGAGATTTCTGATTTGTGCTCACTACAAAACAACACCCAACTATTTACAATTGGATACCATTTAGAGTACCCTCCTTCAAGATTTAACAAGCAATTTGAAGAAAATTGCAAGTATGGAGTATTATAACACAAGAAAGGAGGTCACGGGAAGATATGGTAATCGATATAGGAAAAAAGTTCACAAATACACTTGAAGTTTGTCTTGGGATTTCAATTCTAGCGATTCAAAAGAGTTCAACATAATAATTTTACTTATGTTTGATCTTTCAAGGAAGCTTTTCGTTCAAATGTGAATCACGACACATGGAGGCAGAAATTTTTTCATGAATGTACTAAAATTCAAAACAATGCTTGTAGTGGGAAGAAGTTAGGAAGGAGATGGTTGAAGTTCAACGTATTTTGGGAGATTTGATATAGAAGCTGAATGGATCTACAACAAATTGAGAAATTTGGTGCAAGGAAGAAATCAACCGAAGCCATGAAAACGTCCAAGAAACCAGCAAAGAACCGTGAATAAGGCTCACAGGTGGAGATGGCAAATGAAAATGAAGGAGAAAATGTGATCAACTTGAAACCCACATGACACGACATGACGCCCATTGGGCAAAATTTGTGATTTTTGCATAAAATATGAACTTGGATTTTAGTATGAAACACACGAAAGTGAGAAACTCAGATGATTTTTCATTAAATATAACCAAGTTAGACTAGAATAGTTGTCAACAGAGGTAACAAAGTGTCGAAATCCAGTTTTGGACAAGACCAGACACAGTCCTCAAACCCCAAATATCATAATGAATTAATTCAAAGGGATTACTAACTTGTTTACTGGCTATAGGATTTGAACTAGGATGATGAAGTTTGACAAATTGACAAGAATCTGAAATGGTAACAAAGTGCTCTTTATGTTCTTTTAGCTATTTCCTTCCCAAGTCTACTCTTTTTAGTCATTGGAAGTTTGTATTTCTCTTTTCGATTTTCAATAAAATCTTGTTTCTCTTTCACAATAATACTAATAATAAAGGGTGCTTGTGCAATTTTTCTCAATAGTTATCGATGTAATAACAATTGTTTTAGGGTAATTGGTTAGAATTTTGTTTTGGCAACTGTATATAGAAGCCAACTTCTGATTTAGGACTATTTGGATTTTTTCCAGAATATTCAGATGCTTGTAAAGAATGGTATTGAAGTTGGTTAATTAGGAACCAACATCTTTCTTGCCTCTCTGTGCATACAATTGAATATCACAGTTTTGAGTTGACGAGGAGTTTAATTTGTGTAGGAAAACCAATATACATGTATAGTATGGGAGGTCTTGCTGAATATTGTGTCACTCCAGCACATGGAGTGTCAATTTTACCAAAATCGTTACCATACACAGAGTCGGCAATTCTAGGATGTGCAGTTTTTACTGCATATGGTGCCATGGCACATGCAGCTAAAGTGCACCCCGGGGATTCTGTTGCTATCATTGGAATTGGAGGTGTCGGTTCGAGGTAAACTATTTTATATTCACCAGATTTCAGTTCCTATTTTTCATGTTGTCTTACAATTTGATTATATCTACTGTCTGGTATTTCATATATATATGACTGTTTTGAAGAGTCAATTGTTGAGCCTCCAAGGCTGAACTACTAGGTTCCTGGCCTACCTCTTCATGATCCTCCTAAGCCTCGCCTAGAGGATCATCTCGACATTCACCGCCTTTACATGGCCATGGGTAGAGAGGATGCTCTAGCAATGATAGCCTTGGTTGGTGTCCTCTCCTCCTCGAGACCAATCTCTATCCCAGCTAACTGACAGAGTTCGGTGATTAAAGACGGATGTCCTAGACCACCGATGGTCGAGGCTCGATGAATATGTTGGATCCAGTAATAAATTACTTTACCAACATCAATCGAGAAGCCCATGGCCAAGGCATAGAGCATAATAGCGCCATCCTTTGTCACATTAGACAGATGGGTGATAGGGATTAGCCTGGCACACAAAAATGCATGCCAAACCTGGTTAGCTTGGCTAACGGAAGTCCTATTAATCCTAACTAGAACCCTCCACTTATCACCCATCCTACTCTGTCCCCAGAGAGGGTCTGGATAATCTCGTCAATGTCCACCCGCCCTTGCAAATAAGTCACATATTTGTCTCTATAGATATGGCAGGTGGAAGAGGCGATTTATTGTGGCAGAATCAGAGGATGTTGTGCGCCCGCAAACTTATGATGTTGACCTTCCTTCAACAATGTTCGCGTAAAATTCCCTCACGATGGGAATGACGACCTCTTCACGTTGACGCACAAACATTTCCCATTTGTGCCCCTGAATCTTAGGCACGATTATGGGATACTGCTTGGTGTTAGGAGCCATGCCACGTTTAGGAATCAATACCTTCGAGGCAATGGTTCTAAAGACTATTAAAGGCCACTTTAGAGGTGAACCTAGTGTGGTCATACTCAAGCTCCTCCACTCGTGCACTAGAACTAGCTACCCCTTTTCCCTTGTTTTTCTTTGGAGCCATGGTGGGAGTAGGATTTAAAGCTCATAACTCTGGGTTTATAAGAAAAACTAGGGACAAAATTTGGTTCAGACCGTCTCAAAAGCTAATCTATCGCTCACCCTCAACCTAAAAACAACAAAATCTCAAGCAAAAATTTAATCCGAACTCCACCACTTTTAATCCCTTTCGCCAAATTCAGCCGAACACACAATTATAGCAGATCATGACCTAAACTAAGTAAACTTGCAAGTGGAAGTAAAAAGTAAAGAGAAAAATCAAGAAATTTACCTTGCGTTCGGTTGAATGTTCCAAAAGGTGGAAAAACACCAAGTTCATGCTAAAATGGGTAAGCAACCCAAACAAAATCTTGAAAATGGGAAGGAAAACGGGTGGGTGTGTGAGATTTGGAAGAAAAACAAGAGATTTTGAGGACAAAGTTGAAGAAAATGTGAGGGAGTAGAGAGATTGAGAGAAATTGAGAGGGATGGGTGAAAATGCCCCCTTTCGCGTGACAGACTTCTGTTTAAAGCAGTTTGTCACGATGGTGTCACAGCGCTATCAAGTAGTGGTATGCTTTCTTTTTTTCCCTTTTTTCTTTCTCCCCTCAAATTAAACTTAACGGATCTAAATTAACTTAAACCTAATTATTCTAATCTAAATTAAACTAAACTATGAAAGAAAATAAAGAAAACATAAAACTTTTTCACCTAGCTCCCTCCAGGTAGGGAGATTTTTTAATGTCGGTTGCTCGAAGTGATCCGTCCCCTGTCAAGGTATGAAGAAGTTCTTGTATTTCTTTGGCTCCTTCTTACTTGAATTGATGTAGCACTCAAAGCTTAACAAGCTTCCTTGTCTTTTGAAGGGTGCTGGACAGGTCGAAGTTTGGTTTTTTTTGTATGTTTGAAAAAAGGTAAAAAGAAAGAATCAAAAGGCTCAAGTGGCTTAGAAATAAAAAGACTCAACAACTAACTCTTGAGAACAGAAGGAAGAATAATCGAGTATGTATGAAATACCAGACGGTAGAACCTGGCGAGGTCTTTCGACTTCTAACTCTATCATTTGGGATTCATCGTGGTTAGGCTTGGGTTCTTCTTCTACCTCGACTACTGGTCCTACCCATGTCTTAAATCGTTGATTGACCCAACAACTTAAGCTAGTGGGTGAACACAAATTTAATTTTATATCATCTAACACTCTTCTCGCTTGTGGACTTGAAATATGAAAGAAGGCCCAACAAGTGGAAATCAATTTTAGTTGGGGAGGAAACAACAATATGTAGGGGCTTGAACATAGGACCTTCCTAGATCACCTGCTCTAATACCATCTTACTTCTTCAATTGACCCAAAAACTTAAGCTAGTGGGTGAAGGAAAATTTAATTTTATATCATTAACACCATGGCATGAGATCCAAACTTACTGCAGCAAAGAAATTAGAGTTATCCCTTTCAAACAAATAAAATAAAAACTAAATTTAATATAAAAGCAGTGAGCGGTATGGACCTCCTACCCTCCACAACTGTTTCATATATATATATATGTGTGTGTGTGTTTGGATAAGAAACATTACATTGATAAATGAAATAATCCAAAGAGTACAGTAAGGATAAACATCCAAGAATAGAAAAGAAGCCCATTCATAAGGGGAAGATAACAACAGAATACCAATTGCTCAGTCATAACAATGTCTCAACTGCTCTACCATATTAAATCACTCTCATTAATTTGTGCAATCTACTTGCTATCCATAACATTTTCAATTATTTAAGAAATGTGATTCTATAATCAATACTTCAGTAACACAGTATGTAAAATATATAGGAAAAAGGAAAAAGAAGGAAAGATTGCAAAACTAATAAAAACAAATTGAATGATGGGCATTTTGAAAATCAGAGCATCCGTCTCTAAATTATAAAGCTTTGACATTTGAACAACATTCTAGGAGGGCATTTATTCCGGTAGTCTTCACAATTTCCAATCTGCTGTTTTTAACTGTATATTTCTCCAGTTGCTTGCAGATAGCAAGGGCCTTTGGTGCTTCTCATATTATTGCCGTTGATGTTCAGGATGATAAACTGCTAAAAGCGAAGACAAATGGTGCTACTCATACCATTAATTCTCGTAAAGAAGATCCTATTGAAAAGATAAGAGTATGTACTTTATCCCTTATAAAAGTTTCCAAGATTCTGCCTAACAACAAGTTATCCTACGTATCATGGATCTTGGAAAACCAGTAATATGCACGGTAGATGGAATCATCTCCAAATAATCATATTCTTCCTAGTTAATTCTATTTATTTATTTTGTTGTGTTTGTTTAATATAATCTTTTCTCGCATTCAATTTGGTAATTTTCTTTTACTAAGAGAATACCTTGTTCTCATGCTTTAAATTATGGTTAAAAAATGTCATTTTGGTCTTATACTTTGAAGTTTGTTCAATTTTAGTCGTTGTATTTTCAATTGTCCAATTTTAGTCCATGTATTTTTAAGAAATCTTAAATTTAGCCCCAATGCTAGTTTATTGTTGATTTTAAGAACTTTTTGTTAACTATAGGATTCTTACAATTAATTTTGAAAACATATCCACATCTTACATGGAAATTATTATTATTATTTACTCAATTGCAGTAAAATTTAACTTTTGAGGGACTAAATTTAAGATTTATTGAAAGTATAGAGATTAAAAATGGAAAAAGTTCATAATATGGGGACCAAAGTGGTATTTTAACCTTAAATAATTATGTGTCCTGGTTTTCCTGCATCTCCGCACATCTAATACAAAATTTGTGTTTTTATAAAAGTTGCGTTTTTAATTCAAAGTTTGGGAGAGATAATTATTGATTCAAATGTATTACATGAGGTGTATTATCAAGTTGACTTGAGTATAAGGTGTGGCTTTGTATATTTTATTTTATTTTATTTGTTGATTTTGGATTGAAACAACTTTCATCGTCAAAATGTAAAAATGCAGACATACAAAAAATCAAGCTTACAAAAAGGGAGCCAAATTATAAGAAGGGGCTCCAACTATAGAATCTATGGAGTAATCTTTTTTTTTTTTTTTTTTTTTTTTTTTGAAACGGAAACAAACTTTTCATTGATATAATGAAAAGAGGCTAGTGCTCCGAGTACAAAGAAACATAGGAATCATACAACTCAAATAGAGTAATTAGAAAGGGTCTTTGAAATCCAAGCCTAGAGGAAGACATAAAATCTAATAAAGGGACCAAACATTACTAGCATCCCTTTCCAACTCTCCAAACACTATTATTCCATTCATCCCAAAGATCCCACATAATTGCACACACCTCAACGAGCCAAAGATAACGACCCTCTAATGTATGTCACTCCAAATAACTCTTGCGAACTTCTAACTCCAAAGAATGTGATCCAAGTCTTGCTCCTCCTCCGACGGCGAATACAACAAAAGGATTGATTAATGAAGGCATCTTTCGTGCAAGCTGATCCACAATGGTTACTCTTTTTTGTAAAACTTGCCCGGTAAAGAATTTGACTTTCCTTGGCTTCTTTATCCTCCGAAGAGCAGAAAAATACTCACCTAAGGCGAAAGGATCTATAAGACTATGCTGTTAAGAATTACTCAAGAATCCCTCCAACTGGTTGAGACTCCACACCCTAAGATCATTCTCCCCGGTCTAAAGTAAATTGCCTCATCCATCGTGCTTTATTGGACAAAGAGGGATGAAAACAAAATGAAAAAGACTAGGAGAGCTCCCTGCCCCGACTAAAAGATTGGACACCACACTATTTTTGAAACACGACGAATGATAGACTTGGGAATGCCGAGTAGAGGTGATGAATATCAAGAGAGAATTTTATTCAAATCAATTAAACTTACCAATACAAGAAAACAATCTCTCCTAATTAATTAAAGAAACTAATTCCAATCCTAATAAATCAAAGAAATTAATCCTAATCCCAATTAATTAAAGAAACTAATCCTAATCCTAATAAATCAAAGATACTAATCATAATCCCAATAAATTAAATTTGACTATAATACCCTAAATCAAGAGGGGTCTATTCTCCACTTGCAAGTTCTCCCAAAAATAAATATCCTTCCTTCCCCACCACCCAACGGACCAAAAGAGAGAAGGAAGGGAGCTCCTTAGAAATGTTGTTCTATAAGTTTGGCCTCACAAAGTTCAAATTTAGATTATTTTGGGCTTTCAGGGTATGAAAAGTCAGATTCTTTACATTTTTGTTTATGCAACTGGAGTGGTATTTTTTGGTAATTCCATATTGCTGCAATGTAAGTAACTCGAGTGGTGACCACCCAACGGACCAAAAGAGAGAAAGAAGGGAGCTCCTTAGAAATATTGTTCTAAAAGGTTTACAAAGTTCAAATTTAGATTATTTTGGGTTTTCATGGTATGAAAAGTCAGATTCTTTACATTTTTGTTTATGCAACTGGGGGGTATTTTTTGGTAATTCCATATTGCTGCAATGTAAGTAACTCGGGTGGTGACAGGAAATAACAGGAGGAATGGGAGTGGACACTGCTGTGGAGGCATTGGGAAGGCCACAGACGTTTATGCAGTGTACTCAAAGTGTGAAGGATGGAGGTAAAGCTGTAATGATTGGACTTGCTCAAGCGGGTTCTGTAGGCGAGATTGATATTAACCGCCTTGTTCGTAGAAAGGTCAGCCTTTTCTTCTTTTGTTTATATTCTCTCACTGAGGTAGCATTGATGCACATTTTCATCTTCTGTTTTCTATTTCTCCAATTTAATACGGGTATGTGGTGCTTTTAACTTTGGTATTGTGCCAACTGACAAATACTTTTAGTGACACACTGTTGGGCCGCCTATTGTTAATACGTATGCTGGGAGGGGAAAAGTGGGGAATTGTGTGAAGTATTTAGTAAATATGTATGCTAGGAGGGGCAATATGGGGAATTGAGTGAAGTAGTTAGTTAGAATGGGTGCCTCATATAGGTGACAAGAGGGGTAGGAAAAGGGTATCGGTTATTTAGGGAAGAGTAGCAATGTTGTTGCAGAGCCCCCCACCCCCCAACTCGAATTGGCTGGGATCAATTATAAAGTCGTGTCTCGGAATTGATAACTAATGGAAGGCTAATAATATGTTTTAGTTCCTAATGTTTATTAATTATTTTCAATTTAGTCTTTATCTATTGTTTAGAGAGTACCAATTTTATCCCTTAAGGTTTGAGCATATTTCCATTTAGTCATTCATTTTTGGGGAATGTTAAAATTAGCTTGATGAGTAGAACTGCAGAGGAAAAGGTCATCTAAGGTTTCTAATTCGTCCAAATTTCTAAGAAATTGGTTGAAATCTAGAGTTTTCTTCTCTTTGATCATTTATTCCCTCTAAATTTTCACGAATTACCTAATTATTATTCCATGGAAGTTTATCGTCAACCATTTGAACAAATAGGTAGTAAATTGAAAAAGTAATTGAACATATATTGACCTAAGAGGAGTAATAAACTTGGATCTGTAGCAGCCCCAGATTTTTATATTCTTGCTGTATTTCCGTGGTTTCCCCCACCTGAAGACATAACGACATGCAAATAAAAGTGGGGAAAATTTTTATAACTCCCGTAGTACAATACTCTCTGCT
Source organism: Citrullus colocynthis (assembly GCA_031780015.1). Taxonomy (NCBI): domain Eukaryota; kingdom Viridiplantae; phylum Streptophyta; class Magnoliopsida; order Cucurbitales; family Cucurbitaceae; genus Citrullus; species Citrullus colocynthis. The sequence goes on from QLSR01000086.1 coordinate 1,410,627, forward strand.
ATATATTTCTCTTCATAATATTTGTGGACCCCGCATTGATATTAGTAGGTCCCACCCTATTTTTAAAAGTGCGTTGATGTGGCATACAATAGATGAAGGTAGTATGAAAAATTTTCCAAACTACAGTAGTATAGGATATTTTCCCATAAAAGTGTTACTTCATGAGCTGGATTATGTTTAACAAATGAGGCTCCATGAGTTGGCAGTTTTTGCCTTTCTGTATACACAATATGAGCTGAATTTGTTGACAATGTGTTACTTCAAAAAAATGCGAGCTGGTGCAGATCAAAGTTATTGGGTCTTATGGAGGAAGAGCAAGGCAGGATCTGCCCAAGTTGGTTAAATTGGCAGAATCAGGAATTTTCAATCTTAGCGATGCGGTTTCTCGAAAGTACAAGTTTGAGGATTCGAACAAAGCATATCAAGACCTCAATGAAGGAAAAATCATCGGTCGAGCTGTTATAGAGATTGCCTAATTGCTTCACTGCCCCCAAATCATCATCTTTTAATCTTTACGTAACACTTCAAATAAATATTATGTTACTATCAAATAAGCCTCTGTTTTTCTTGTGCCTAAAATGTGGATCTTGTCTTTGCTTCCAAACACTATTTTCATGCTAGTTGTGTTGTGTACATATTCAAGAAAACTTTCTGAATCGATGCCCGTTGAACTTTAGTTGGATTCGTCAAATCCATTTATATGGGGCGATGAAAACTTTGAAGTAGTTTATTGTTACCTTTTTAAAAGTATAAAAGAAAGATGTAGTACTAAGTAGAACGTAGAATGTTTCTTTTAAATGCTTTATTATTATTGTTGTTATTATAAGTCTTTTCAAATATAGCGAATGGGCTCAAACTACTTTTTGGTCTGATTAGATAAATGGCAAAAATTAAGGTTAGTTTGTAAATGCAGCAAAAATATTGAGAAATTATCATAAATAGAAAAGAAAAATGAAACTACTTATCCAAATAGAAAAATTTATCCAATGAACCAAAAGTCCACTACAACTAATGTGAAATTTCAAAAAAAAAAAAAAAAAAAAAAAAAAAAAAA
>QLSR01000086.1:1412079-1451744 GCA_031780015.1 Citrullus colocynthis
TTAAAAAAAAAAAAAAAAAAAAAAAAACCCACAGTTGAAAAAAAAAAACTCAAAAAATTAGGTTGATTTGTACTTGATTTAATTTCTCGCATGTCGAAGAAAATGGAAAGAAAAAGAAAGCGTGAAGGTTCTCAAACTTTTTATCTTCGTCGACTTTTGAAAAGAAAATCGAGAGCGAGAGAAATAAGAGTGATTGTGAGTGAGGGCGAGACATATAGCGAGAGTGAGATATAGATAGACATAGATAGAAATCTATCACTATCTATCGTGATAAACAAAGAGCATAGATAGAAATCTATCACTATCTACCGTGATAAACAGAGATAGAACTTTATTTTTATCAATCACTGATAAATAGAGAGACTTATATTTCTCTCTACAAATGATGCACAAAGATAAAGTTCACATGAAAAAGATTATAATAATACAGGTAGACATATAGATAAATAAAAATAGAAGTATATCACCTTCTATTGTGATAGATTTCTATCTTTATCTATCACAATAGAAGGTGATATACTTCTATTAGAGATAGATTTTGATCATTGATAGACATAGATAGAAGTCTATCACCGTCTATCATGATTTACAGAGATAGATTTCTATCATAGATAGATATAGATAGAAGTCTATCACTGTTTATCAGTGATTGACAGAAAATAAAAAGTTTACATGAAAAAGATTATAATAAGATAGATAAACTTACAAATAGACGTAGATAGAAGTATATCATCGTCTAAGTTTTGCTTTTATCGCTCTCTCTCGCTCTCTCTTGCTCTTACTTTCTTTCCTCACTCATAATTACTTTTATCTCTCTCGTTATTTCTCTCTCTCGCTCTTGCTCACTGGAGTTGGTTGCGTCAATGTTTGGAAAAAAGTTACAGAGAGCTCCTTTTTGGTAAGTTCGAACTTATGCATGAAGAAAACACAGAAAAAAGAATAGAAGAAAATAAAGAAAAAGGAAGAAGACAAAATTCAAAAACGAAAAAACAAAAAAGAAAAACGTTGCAACACAAAGAAAATAGAAGAAGAATGCATTTAAGGTTAAAGTGGTAAATTTATACAACGATGACATAAGCAGAAGGCTAATTTTTGTGTGTTTTTTAAAGTAAGCCCAAATTTCATTTGGGCCTCCATATTTAGGCCATCCATATAAATTCCCCATCCCTTATAGACAACGATAGATTATTTGATAGATAGTAATCTATCGCTATCTATCAAAGATAGACGGTGATAGACGGTGATAGATAGTAATCTATCATTCTCTATCATGATGATAAACTAAAAAAACTATGCTTGATATTATCTGTATTTAAATCTTATCAATTGTGGAATAAAAAGGAGGATTAGCATTGATAGATTTAGATAGTGATAGATAGTAGTATTTCGCTGTCTATCAGGGATAGACAATGATAGAAATCTATCACTATCTATCAAGGACAGACAGTGATAGAAGTCTATCACTCTCTAACCCGATTATAGGTTAAAAAACTCTATTGTAGCCTTTCTTATTTTAAGTTTCATAATGTTAGATGTTAGATGTTCTTGCTTGCTTATTATATTATGAACGATAAATAGTATGATAGACAGTGATAGATAGTACTTTATCAGTGTCTATCATAATGATAGTGTTTGTTGATATTTTGTTTTATATCTGACATATCATTTTAATATAATTTTTAAACAGGTAGAACATGAGCTTAATAATGAATGACTAGCAAAAGAATTTAAGGATAACTTTGTATCTAAATTTAGATGTACTACAAATGGTAAAAAAGAAATTAGATGAAAAACTTTAGGTAGTTTTAAGAATGGTCATTTTAGCCAATTTCTTGATATTAAAATATCTGGAGTACCCACCCAGTTCCTAAACTACCTGATTAGAAAAGACAAATAGACTTACAAAGCGCTCTTATCGCTCTCTCTCGCTCTCGCTTCCTTTCCTCATCCACAATCACTCTTATCTCTCTTCCTCATCCACAATCACTCTTATCTCTCTTGCTCTCTCTCGCTCTCCATCTATCAGTGAGATGAGCGAACTTGTTTCAGTGGATGAAGATGCTGACGAAGCCGATGAAGATGCCGAGGATTTGAAGCCGACGAAGATGCCGAGGATGCCAATTAGACGAGGAGGTAATCACATGCGATTTTCAAATGACGAGGGTAAGATTGGAATTTTAAAAAATGCCGCAAACCGAGTAGAATCCTATTCTCACTTTTTTTTTTCTATTTCTGTAAATATTTTCAATTTTTTTCTATTTTTGAAAGGACCCCAAAAATATTTCTAAATTGTTAAAATAGCAAATTGAATTAAATAAATAAAAATAATAAGTAGAAATTGTCATAATTAACCCAATAAACCCCACATAGATAATGTTAAAATAGGAAGGTAGAGGGTTTTAAAATCATTCGAAAATCCACAAATACACTACCTTCACGCTGCACAATAATACATTATGGCAAATTTCTTATCCCACTTACAAGCAATTTGCTAAGCAAAGTATTAATTAAAAGAAAATAATTAAAAACTAAAACAAATATTTTAAATCAAAATAAATTAGGGTTTTTATAAACCACATCTGGGTAGAAAATAACAAAAGTAAATCACTCTAGCCGTTCAGAAATACGGACTTTCTTCAATACAAGATTTACTCCTAAAAAGTGAACCTTCTTCAATGAAAATACTAGATTGACATGACTCAAAATCTTGAAAATCAATAATTTTATAAATATGCTCAAAAGGTTGGGGGAAGGATTTGTTCATGCTAACTCATTATTAAAATACACTGTATTCCCAAAATCAAATTACTAGAAGATGCGTGGTCAACTATTACACATAAATCATTCTGGGGGAGTTAGATAAAACTGTCATCAACAATGAAATATCTTTGTCTTCAACAATTTTAATCAAACTCAAACCATTAAAACCACCTTTGAACATTGTCAACCGAGATATACATAAATTGCTAGAAGGAGAAAACGTACCTTGGATATATTCAACAAATTGGGAAAGGATGAATCTGATGAAATATATGCCTCAACAACTTGAAAATCATGATAGTGTGACTTTTAATCCCATCTACCATCAAACAAGAGTCTAATTTTGTAAAGTTATAGCAAAAACAATACCTTAAGAAGAAACCCAGTATATATTATAAGCCAAAAAAGAATACTTTAGATAACAACCATTTTTGTTGAGATCGTGAATATATCTCAAAAATTCTTAAAAAAAAGAAAAAAACCATAATAATATGATAATATATCAATGGTATAAATTATTAAAATGAAGTATGAAAAATATGTAAAAAATTTGATCAAAGTATGTATAAAATAATGAAAACCATTAAGATGGGATTACAATACGAAATATCTTTGACCAAAAATTCAAAATATTATTAATTATTAAGATAAAATGTAATTTGATAATAAAAATAATCTCAAACTAAAAATATAAGGAGAAAAATAAGGAATAAATTGGATTATTTTGAATTTAATTGGAAAAGTAGTTATGAAAATCTATTTTGAATATCAAAAACAGATTTGAATTCAAAGAGGGAAAAGTTCACAGGATGGTGATGACTTTCAGTTTTAAAACCGAATTTATTAGGTATAATCTGATTAATACAACCATCCAATAATTTTTTCAATTACATTCTATTTATTTTTTGGTTATTATATAAGTTCCCCACTTACACTGTAATTAATATTTCAGTCATACGAACCAATCAAAGGCAAACTAGGTATTATAAAAAAATCACACACGTGCCATGCACGTGTTTTGTCATCAATTTTATTATTCTCGTTTTTTTCTATATATCCAAATGAAAACTCATAATTTGCCATTGTATCCAATTTTCCTTATAAAAATAGCAAAACTTACCAAATTCGCTAGTGAAATGCGAAAAAAGCCCATGCGCCCACTGCCAAAAAAAAAAAAAAAAAAAAAAAAAAACCTACAAATTTGTGTAACCCGATTACGCGTGCGAACGGAAAAAAATAAAAAACCTCGCATGAACGCTTCAACTTCTTCGCAAACCAGTCACATTCTTCTGCACATCTTCCCCAACCAACCACGTTTTTCTTCTCATTTATTGTGCTTTATTGTTCTACGGCTTCATCTTCTTCTTGCAATACTCTCAACGTAATTTCATTTTTCACCACTTCGTTCATTTTTCTCTGATTTCCATCTATTAGTCACTTCATCAGTAAACAACACCAACTCTTCAAGGTTATTACTAGTCGTTTTCCTTTTATCACCATGAAGAAGATCTTCTTTGTTTATAGTTAACCAACCTAAATTTTGTGAAGAGATGGTAAGAAAAAAGAAATAATAATAATAAAATAAAATTCAGAAAAGCGTAAAATAGAGGAATTGAAAGCAAAGGTATAATGCAGAACTTGTATGAACTTTTGTTTACAGTCGATAGATAATGTTTTGTGATAGTTATTGATAGTTTTGTTGCTCTATAGATGAGTTTTGCATAATGTTACTCTATTAGAATGTTGATAGATAATGTTTTGTTGACATTTTTGTTGCTCTGATAGATGAGTTTTGTGTTTCATTTCGTAATGTTACTCTATCAGTGATTGGTCATGATGGTATTCTATCACTCTTTAATATAACTAAACTTTTAGTTTCGAAATCTTACTCTCTTTATAGTTCTATCACTCTCTAATTGAATTGCAAACTTGAATTATCCACTGCATTTGCTACATTGTAATCCATCTGAACCCTAATTATATAGATACTTGTTATATAATGTTATTGCTGATAAATAGTTGTTGATATACAAAGGTTGAAATAGATAGTTACTGTCTATCAATTATAGACAATAATCGACAACTATCATTGTATATCAGTTGATAATCATTTTGTTGATAGTTTTGTTGCTAGTTGTTGATAGTTTTCTTACTTATAGATTGTTGCTTATATATAGAGTAGATAATGTTATTGAAAGTTTTGTTCCTGATTTATTGTTTTAATTTATCCTTTTAAACATGCGGAACATCAAATAATAATGGAAGATCAAAACAAGAATTTGAGAATAACTATGTACCTGAGTTTAGATGTACTACAAATTATCAAAAAGAAATTAGATGAAACAACATGAAGTAATTTTAGAAATGGCTCTTTTGACCACTTTCTCGATCTAAAAATGGCAAAAAACCTACACAGTTCCTAAACTACCTCCTAAGAAGACAGTGTATTACAATAAAGCCAAATGTCATGGCTTTTAACTTTAAAGACCATATAGTTGAATTTGTATTAAAAGATTTTAATTCTGCCTTGCAGCGCTATAGAATGCTTCAAATTTTCTTTTTTCTGCTTTGTTTTTGGTCCTTTTCCACAACAATACCTTGCCTCAAATCGACACGGACTTATAGACTAGATTTACATTCAATTTGTCCAAAAACAACGGGTTCTTACAATGATTAGATCAATGAAATTACAGTAAATTTAATGCCGATGTTCCAAACATCTATTAAGCAAAACGCAATTTTCAAAAGCATACGCCATACATGTAAAGAAAATTGAACCCACCAATTAATAAAAAACAATAATAATAAATTGAGATCTAATACCAATTGAAGGGATTAAATCTCGTACTGAAGCAATTTCTCCCTTTTGCTTTTAATTTAGTAGATAGAAAATTTACAAAATTAAAACAAAACATAGAAATCGTCTCACATGTTGTATAAAACAGGTTAAGCATTTAAGGGAACATAGTGAAGACTATCTCAAATCTTCTTCGAACCTTCTCCACCACGATTGTTGATCTCTTCCAACCTTAGGGATGTCTCCGTGGAGTCTTCTTGCTATGACTCTGGCTAAAACTAGCTTGTGAGAGCGAGGAAACTTTGCAGAGAATTCACTTCTCTATGTTATGAGATTAGAGAGAAGACACAGGGATAATCATTGCAAAATCATTGTAGAGAACTACTTTCTCTATATATCACTTGAAGTTGGATAACTTCCCAATTCATTGCAAAATCATTGTAGAGAACTACTTTCTCTATATATCACTTGAAGTTGGATAACTTCCCAATTCATTGCAAAATCATTGTAGAGAACTACTTTCTCTATATATCACTTGAAGTTGGATAACTTCCCAATTCATTGCAAAATCATTGTAGAGAACTACTTTCTCTATATATCACTTGAAGTTGGATAACTTCCCAATTCATCTCTCTCCCACTCCTACAAAAGAGTTTTTTTTTTTTTTTTTCCTTTTTTTTCTAATTTAACTGAATTAATTTAAATTAGATAAATCAAATATAATGAATTAATCAGATAATAATCAAAATTAATTAATTGATGTAATTAAACATCTTATATTTAATCAAATGAATATTTGAATCATATTCAAATATTGATTTCTCTCCTAACCTATGGTTTATATGAATTTTATTCCTATACACTTTTAACTTAAAATTTTAATAAGAATCTTATTTACATTCACTCTAACCCATAGTTTTAATATGAATATTATTCATATTAATTTGTTATTTAAATCACATTTAAATTCATTACATCTCCCATAATATATAGTTTAATTTAAAATTAACTACATATTATGATGTATCTATATATTATGTTAATTGTATTATTTTCAATTAACATATTATTTCTAAATTAATTTGAACACTTCAAATTATTCTTTCAAAATATCGGTCCTTGTTAGTCCATTGTGAGCTAACAAGGGGACTCTAATGGATGTACATTTTATAAGCTCCAATAATTTGAGATTAATTAATTCAACTCTTTAATTAAATTAATCAACATTCATTAATTATGGGTAAAACCATCATAGACTCATAGTTGCATTTTTATACACTTTAGAACATGTTGAGTCCATGAATATAACAATTGTGTAAGTCGATCCTTCACGAGTTGTTCGTAATTATAGCTGGATCAAATGTCTGTTTTCCCCCTTGAAATTACCTCTTAATCCTTAAGTACCACTAATCATTTAATGAATAATTTGTGTATGGTCCAACCAAAAACTAAATTCCTTTCGGGCCAATGAGAGGGTGACCCTATTGTTAAAGTCCCGAAGTCAGTACTTAAGGGAACTACTCATCTATTTACCCTAAATGAGAAGAAGTGAATTCTATCTTGTGAAATTACATTCTCAGCTGCCTGTTTGATCAAGTCTCCAAAATGGTAGGCTTATCGAGTTGGAGACTTGGGTCACTCTCACCCATGCAAATCAAAGGATGAATCCTAATAGACAAGATTTCATAACTCATTCAAGATTCAGTTCAAGTTACATACGATCATCTTGTAAAATATTAATAATTTCTTTAATTAACAAAGTTACAAAGAGAGATTAATTATTTCGTAGTCCAGTCTTATACAAATTTGTATAGGACACCCCTATGCGCACATCTCTACATGAATGATTTGGATCACATCATTTGTAAGAATTACAAAGTGGGTCATATCCATAGTATTACCAGAAGAAGACACCCAACCTTATCCATATACTATAGATCCTTTAGGTTATTACTTAAACATGATCCATTTGTATGTTAACTACATATTGTTCAAGTCTTATGTAATAACCTTGGATTTTTACTGTAATGGATAATTCATTATTATATATTTAATAATTAAATTAAATACTATATTAAATAATTAACTAACTATGAGACTGTAGGGCACAAATCTCAACAATCTTCCACTTGCACTAAAGCTGGTGAGACATGGATCCTAGGGCATACTCTATACCCAACATGTTCTCCTACTTACCTTAGCGGTAAAGAGACATATCTCACATTTTAGGTGACTCTGATACACTTTGACCTAGAGAGTCTTTTTATATAAATCAAATTGTATGTCATAAAATGTCATCTTGGTCACCAACATGATACTTTCTCTCAATCTACATTTACACTATAAATTGGTGTTGACTATGAAGGGATTGAAATCCAATGTGGAAGCGATTAATTACTTTTTGTTTTTGAATGGGGATTAGAAAATTACAGGATTAAAACACAAATAAATTAGGCTAAGCATGCCTTTTGAGAAATTAAGAAAATTACCTTTAGAGAAGAACGTTTCTTCTACTGTATTGAGATTTTTCAAGTACAAATCTTTAAGAACACAAACCCACAAGACACCGTCGTTCGACAACCCTGCTATGACTCCAGGAAGGAACAAAGATGGTGGGATCCGATTTGTCTTGGAAAAATAAAGGGAGAAGAAAATGAGAGTTATTTGAGAGAGTAGAGAAAACCAGGGAGATAGACTTATTTTCTCTCTTTTTCTTTCTTTTTATAATTATGTATCTAATATATAATAATGTGAGGGAGTCAACTCCCCAATCCACTAAGCACTCTCCTCTGCAGCTGCAGGGGGATTTTTTTTTTTTTTTTTTTTTAAAATTTTTAGTTAATTTAATTTAATTCATATTAAAACCAATTTTAATTCAAATAAATAAATAAATAATCAAATTAATATTTATTTTTAATTAAATATCACATAATTAATATTTGAATCTTATGCAAATATTATTTTCTCATATTATATATTTTTAAGGGGTCATTTCAAATATAGATAAAAAATGAAACTATTTACATAAATAGAAAAAAAAAGTGAGAATAGGGCACACGCTTTGCCTGCTTCATTTTTTTTTTTTTTTAAATTCTTAATCTATGCTCGTCATTTGTACTTCGCGCGTGAAATCTCAGCGGTTACTTCCTTGTTTAATCGGCATCTTCTTCTTCATTGGCATCGATCGGTGTTTTAGGGTCGCTTCTTATTTTCTTCCTCATGGCCTTTTCTTCTTCTTCCTATTCTTCTTCTTCTTCTTCTTCTTCTTCTTCTACTTCTTCTTGTGCGTTTCTTCTTCTTTTTATTCTTCTCCATCGCCGACCGATTCTTCTTCTTCTTCTTCTTCTTCTACTTCTTCTTGTGCGTTTCTTCTTCTTTTTATTCTTCTCCATCGCCGACCGATTCTTCTTTTTCTTCTTCTTCTCCACCGTTGACTGATTCTTCTTTTTCTTCTCCATTGCTGGATGATTCTTGTTTTTCTTCTTCATCTCCATCGCTAGCCAGTTCTTCTTCTTTCTTCTTCTTCACCATCGCCGACTGATTCTTCTTTTTCTTCTTCTCCATCGCCAGCCAATTCTTCTTCTTCTTCAGAGAAATAACTCAGGAAACATTTTTATTCTTTTTCTTCTTATTCTTTGCATCATCTTTAGCAATTTTCTTGTTCAATTAATTAGAATTGTTCATCATTTTTAACAATTTTCAATTGATTATTTTGTGTTTGTGGTTTCTGAAATCAGATCAAGTTGTATGATAGAAAGTGATAAAGTTCTATCATTGTCTATCACTGATAGACTGAGAACGAGAGAGAGCAAGAGAGCAATAGTGAGATAGAGAGCGAGCGAGATAAGAGTGATTATGAGTGAGGAAAGGAAGCGAGAGCGAGAGAGAACGATAAGAGCGAAACTTCGATGCGACCAACTCTCTTGCTCTCGTTCTCACTCCTACTCTCACTCTCACTCTTGCTCTTGCTTTGTAAGTCTATCTGTCATTTCTAATTAGTCTATTTGTCAATTACTGATAGATAGTAATAGACTTCTATATATGTCTATCTATGATAGAAATCTATCTCTTTATATCACGATAGACGGTGATAGACTTCTATCTATGTCTATCAATGATAGAATCTATCTCTATCTATTACTTACAGATAAAGATAGATTTCTATCTTTATCTATCACGATAGACGATGATATATTTTTATTTATGTTTATATGTATGTCTATCTATGTTATTATAATTTTTTTCATGTGAACTTTATCTTCGTGCAACATTGGTAGAGAGAGATAGAAGTCTAGACAGAAATAGAGTTCTATCTCTGTCTATCACGATAGACGGTGATAGACTTCTACCGATGTCTATCTGTAATAGGCTTTTTGACTAATAGTTCTTATTCAATCATTTTTATCTTTTGCAGTATTTTGATACCATGGTTAATCTTCCCTTAGTTGTTTTTTTATAGTGGACAATGGAGCCATTACAATTATTATGAGAATTATAAAGTTGTTGGAGTTTTGGTGGATGATACGATAAACTTCAATGGTTTAGTTGGTTTGATATTGGAATAAATTTAGTCTGAAGATTCTATAGATTTATCAGTATTATTGGATTTTGGTAAAAGTAATATTGAAACTGTTTTTCAATTAAAAGAAAATAAGCATGTTAGTTGGTTTTTGACTTTGGTTAAAGATGCAAGTAGTATTTTCAATTATTGGTAGTAAAGAAATACCATCAAGTTGTTTTTACATAATAGCCGTGAAGAAGAATTTTCAATTTAGGACTTCAATATCAAATACAAAGTCGCTTAAGTTAAAATGTTTTCATGATGGGTATAAAGTGGTATATTAGGGCATCTTGATACAAGGGCAGTGAGTTGTGGATTCTTAGGACGTACATTTCTGACCATGACTGTTCATTGAATACAACTCAGAGTTGTCATAGGCAAGCTTCTTCATCCATAATTGGCAATGTCTTAAAAGATGATTTCGGGTTTATCTCTACTGATCGATATATTCTTAGAGATATTATTCATAAGGCTCGTACAAAACTGGGTGTCAACATTAATTACCAAAAAACTTGGAGGGCAAAAGAACACATAGTATGGTTATTAAAAGGTGATGCGGCTGAATCGTACTTCTTGATTCCAAGTTTCTTAAAAAATTTGAAAGAAATAAACCCATATATGATTAATAAACTATTTTTTTTTGTAAATTTCTACTACAATCTATTGCTGATAGATAGTGATAGACAACTATCACTATCTATCGGTGATACTTGTATATCATTGTCTATCCCTAATAGACCTTGATAAACAAGTAGTGATAGTTGTCTATCATTGTCTATCCCTGATAGAACGTGATAGACATCTATCACTGTCTATCTACTAATGATAGACAATGATAGATTTTCCATCATTGATAATAATATAGTTGTTTTCATTTATTATTGCAAGTACATACACTGCTTTAAAAGTGGATGAAAATGGACATTTCAAATTTTGTTTTATAACTATTGGTGCATCAATTGGGGGTGGAAGTATTATAGACCTACCATATCTGTTGATGGGACGTTTTTGAAGTGTAAGTTTTCTGGTACTCTATTGACAACATCAACAGTAGATGGTAACAGTCAAATCTTCCCCCTTGCGTTTGCTATTGTAGATTCAGAAAATGATGCATCATGGAAATGGTTTTTTGAAAATATACAAAGTTGTTTAGGGGATCGAGAAGATTTAGTAATTGTTTCTGATCGACATTTAAGCACTCCTAAAGGTGTTTTAAGTGTGTTTAGGAATGTTGAGTATTGTGTCTGCATCCAGCATGTTTTCAAAAATTTGAAGTTGTCATTTAAGGATCCTCTGCTTGAAAAGTTTTAATTTAGTTGTGTTAATTCTTACGCTCTTGATTACTTTGAGTTGAATATGAGATCAATGGAGTCTATTTGTCCAAATATTCGAAATTATCTTAGTAATGTTGGATTTGAGAGGTGGTCTCATGCATATTCATAAAAAAGACGAGATGAAATGATGACAACAAACATTGCAGAAAGCGTAAATTTAGTTTTAAAAGACTATAGAAGCTTACCTGTTGCAATTTTACTTGACGCAATTAGAGGGTTATTGCAAAAGTGGTTTCACGATTGAAGTAAACTATCTTTATCAATGAAAGGTCTTTTGACTCCTTGGGCTGAGACTATATAACATAAACAACATGAAGAATCAAGAAATTTCTTGGTAAGAGTTCTTTATTCTCTCTCTTTCTCACACATTTTTTTTTTTGTAATACAAATTATAGACTAACGTTAGTCTATCAATATGCACACCGATAGACGCTGATAGGCGTCTATCAGCGTCTGTTAGAGTAAGACACTGATAGAGTTTTATCGATGGTACACAGCGATACTTGTCTATCTGTGATACTTTTGTTAATACGAATTATTTTTTTCTATTTTAAATTAATAGGTTGGTCTCATTAACAATAATGAATACAAAGTAATGGACGGTGATAATCAATTTATAGTGAAGCTGGACTTGGGATCTTGCAGTTGTCGAGTATGGGATTTTAATGAAATTCTCTGTGGTTACGCACTTGCTATTCTTTAGAAGCTGAATGTTGATAGTTACTCTTATGTATCTACGTATTATCATTCAATTCCATTGTCATCAACATATAAGGGATGTGTTCAGCCAGTTGGGGTTCATTTAGATTGGAGGGTTGTAGATGACACAACTATAGTATTACCTCCTATTATTAAACATCAAGGAAGAACACCTAAAAAATAAAGGTTCCTTTCTATAGGTGAATCCACAAATTCATTAAGATGTAGTCATTGTAATCGTAAACACGATTGTATGACTTGCAAACTTAAGTTGATTAATGAATGATGTAATCAAGATTGTTACATTTTGTTACTTGTATTTGTGTAATGGATTGATATTAGAGTTTATGCAAGATGTTTTTTGAATTATTCTGGAACTTTTTTGAACTTTTTTGAACTTATCAATTTTACCTCTATCTTTTTTGAATTTATCAAAGGGAACAGAAGCTTCTGTCTTTTTTCCTGGTAAGTTTGAACTTGTCAAGAAGGAATTGAGCTCTCTATCACTTTTTCCATAAAGTTATGATGACCAACTTACTAGGAATTAGCTCTCTGTGACTTTTCCCGTAAAGTTCTGGTCAGCACTTTACAGAAAAAGTCATAGAACACAGTTCCTTCCTAGTAAGTTCTCTCGCTCTTGCTCTCGCTCTCGCTTCCTTTCCTCACTCACAATCACTCATATCTCTCTCGCTCTCTCTCTCTCTCTCTCTCTCTCTCTCTCACTTTTGCTCTCTCATGCTTCCTTTCCTCACTCACAATCGCTCTGATCTCTCTCGCTCTCTTGCTCTCTCTACTCTTGCTCTCTCAATCACGCTTTCACTCTTTCTTGCTCTTTCTCTTGCTCTATCTGTGATAGACAAATGATAGACTTCTATTAGTGTTTCTCTCTGATAAATCATGATAGTAATCTATCTATATCTTTCACTGATACATATTGATCCATCATTTAATTGAGCTATTGGAAGTAGAAGAAATTAATTGTCAGTGATAGACGATGATACACTTCTGTCTGTGATATACCATGTAAACCTCTATCAGTATCTATATCCGATAGACAATGATAGTGAACTATCTTTGTTTATCACAGTTGTAAACTATGGAATTTTAGTTGTCAAGTATGCAATTTCTTCAATTTGTATGAATTTTGAAGTCTTTCATCACTGATAGACACTGATAGAAGTCTATCATTGTTTATTAGTGATATACATTGATATAGTTCGTTAAAGTTGTCTATGATAGACAATGATAGTGATCTATTTGTTTCTATCATTGATAGATATTGGTAGTAGTTTATTCATGATTTACCTTAATAGAAGTTCACTAAACATGTAACCAGAATCCACATCATCACTAGTATAAACAAAATTCACAAATAACCAGAATTCATATTGTCACTAATAGAGACACGATTCACAAATAACATGAATTCACAAAATATAGTTCATCATGACTAGTAGAAACAAAATTCACAAATAACCTAAATTCACAAAATATAGTTCACCATCACTAGTATTGTAGTTTTGCCAATAATTGCAGTTCACAAAGATATAATTCTAAAATCAAAGCTGAGAAGGTTGGATTGAGATTGACATTTCGATTGAGAAATTTTCAAGTTGAAGCTTGGAGCATAGTCCATCAATAGTGATGTTGTTGCTGTTGTTGTGGAGACTTTCTTTATTTCTTTCTTTTCAACTTTTTTTTTGGAGAGGCTTGAAAAGTGCTTTCTATTCTCTCAAATTAAGGGAGTTTCTATTAGATTTCACTTGTTTGCTAGTGGTTTTCAAGTCAAAATAAAGAAAATCAAAAGAGAAAGCCAAAAGATCAAAATCGAGCCAGAATACAGTGAAAAAGAAGAGAAAAATTCAAATATGCCAAAAACAGGGCAGTGCCATGACGTTTTTTCCCGATAGTTGATTCCGCTTCAGCACAGCGTCAGTGCGGCGGTACTGGCAAGTAGCGCAGTGGCGCCACCTTTCCATATTGGCCAGCGCCGCGGCACCAACTTTCCTAATTGGAAAATTTTGTATTTTTGGAAAGAATTTTAGGCGGCCAACTCTATAAATTGGTGGGTTTCCAGCGACCTTAAACATTAAGCAATCAAAGATTAACAGACCAAAAGAGACTTAAGAAGAGAATTAAGTGAAAGTTTGTTAGAGAGTTTAAAGAGTGAGTTAGTTACAAGGAAGAGGAAAAGAGTTCGAGAGGGAGTCGTAGTGCAGTTCAAGTTCTGACGTGAAAGCTAAGGAGATTGTGATGGTGCTTTCTCAATCAAGAGCCTCTTTTCAGTAGAGTTTCCCTTTCTTTACAATCTTCCTTTGTTTATATTGTTTGAACATGTTGCTTCAAGCTATGAGTGGCTAAACTCTTTAGTTTTAGGGTTTTGATGATTTGTTTATAAAGTCATGTTGATATTATAGACTATTCGTGGTTTTGTTGTAATGATTATGCTTTTCTTTGTTATTGTGCTTAAATCATGTTGATTGGCCATTTTCGAATGTTAGGTTAGATGTATGGTTGAGAGATTATATGTCTAACTAGATCTATAACAATGAATTATTGTTAATCTATCATGAAAATAGTTAGGTTAACAATGAAAGTTGCTAAAGACTATTCTTAATGTCATGTAATTTGTATTGATTTCAAGATATTAGTAATCAATTGGAATTAAGTTTCTTTGTTTATATTGTTTGAACATGTTGCTTCAAGCTGTGAGTGGTTAAGCTCTTTAGTTTTAGGGTTTTGATGATTTGTTTATAAAGTCATGTTGATATTATAGGCTATTAGTAATCAATTGGAATTAAGTTTCTTTATTTATATTGTTTGAACATGTTGCTTCAAGCTATGAGTGGCTAAACTGTTTAGTTTTAGGGTTTTGATGATTTGTTTATAAAGTCATGTTGATATATCATGAATATAGTTAGGTTAACAATGAAAGTTACTAAAGACTATTCTTAATGTCAAATAATTTGCATGAGAAAATGTTGTTTTTTAGAGAAAATAACTTGGAATTAAGTTTCTAGACTTAAGCATATGAATTACAATAAAATCCATGACCCTAGAATATTGCATGAAATAAATAATGATTCAATACTCTAGAACTCTCTTTGACTCTTGTATTTCTTATTTTATTGCTTTCCTTATTTAGTTTATATTTTCCAAAATTTACAACTTCAATTCCAACCCTCAAATAAAATTGATTTGATTCTCGAATAATTAAGTAACATAAACCTTCACAATTGGATCCTCAATGGAACGACATTCGGACTTTACCGTCTTATATTATAACTTGACCTGCACACTTGTGGTTAACACTTAAAGTGCGCATCAAGGCTTTATTGATTGCCTTTGTTGTTGGTTTTCTTTGTCTCTTTGACCTCTTATTTCGAAGGTTGCTATCATCTTCTAACACTTTTGTTTTATACTTCCTATGTTCCCTTTTCCTTTAGCAACCTATAATTGTAAGAAAATATGATGGTAAGAAATATTCAAAGAAAGCTAACGATATAGTAATAGAATGTGAAAAAAGTAACATCTTAGTTTATTGAGTATATTTACCTTTGATCTCTTTTCCCTTCTTTCATTTTCTTCCTCATAAAATAGATCTGATTCTCTTGGATGTTTTGATTTGCTTTCTCTTCTTCTGTTTTCTTCTTCACCATTTTCATCTCTTTTAGTTCCACACCTGAATCTTCAACTTCAGTTCCCTGTAATAAAATAGGTTATAGATTGATATTTTTTTTCTATCTTTGATAGACACAGATAGACTTTTATTAGTGTCTGTCAGTTCATTGAGTTGAGAATGTATTTTAAAAAAAGAATCAAATACTTTAAAAAAAGAATCAAACCAGTCAATTAGCTTAAGGAAAGAATCAAATCTTTTGCACTTCAACTTCTTCATTATCATCTTCAACAAGAATTCCTAAGCCTTCAACTTCAATTCCCTGCAATAAAATAATTTAGTTAGACTTAGAAAAGAAAGTACGTTAAGAAAAAGAATCAAATCAGTAGCTTAAGATAATATTAAAACCTTTTCTACTTGAGAATCTTCTTGTGTTGGTAGCTTTTGTGTTTTTGGTGTTTCCAAATCCATAGTTGGAATAGGATCCAAATCATCTTGTGTTTCAAGCACTTGTGTTTGTGTTTGTGCTTGAATCTCAGTTTTCTACAATAAAAAAATTTATAGATTGTTATTGCTTTCTTAGACAAACATGGAATGAACAAATAGTTGTAAGAGATACAATGATAGACTTCTATCAGTGTCTATCTAAGATAGACAGTGATAGATTAGTATCATTGTTTGTCTGATAGAATCAGTGTCTATCTTAGACACACTTTGATAGACTTCTATTAGTGTCTATATTAGACGGACTTTGATAGACTTCTAACAGTGGCTATCTAAGATAGACACAGATAAAACTCTATCATTTTAGTTAGTATATGTACGTAAAAATACTACATAGCAGATCTTACCTCAGATAAAATACTTTGTTGCATACTAAACCATAGTGTCAACGTTGTCATCATCTTCTAGAATTCTATCATATTCTAGAATCCTAAGGCTACAAGAAGGAGCTTTATTTTTCTTAATAGTGTCTTCATGCTCCCTTTGTTGTTGTTGAAGTTTTTTGAATGGAAGCCTATCACTTAGCCCTTCCATAATTGTTTTCAATAGTCCAATGGTTTTTTCTTGTCCTTGTTCCAAAATTTTTTGTTTTTCTTCTACTCTCTTTTGGCCTTTTCTCAATTCTTGTATTTCTTCCAATATTTCTTTTGCAGAGACATTTTTCCCTTCTTCTTCAGCTAATTCTTGAATTTCTTTATTTTTTCTTGTACTGTTTCTCTTTCTTTTTCTTTCTCCTTCTCTGCCATATCTATGAAATACTTGAAAGTGGTTGATTGAGATTATTCTTCTGTTGGATGTAGTGGAAGTATACAAAACTACAAATAAACACATGTAAAATAATTACAGACAAAATATTAGAATCATTGTGATTCTATCTATTAGTGATAGATAGATGTAGTAGTCTATCGTTGTCTATCAAGATAGACAACCATAATGTTCTATCGTGATAAACAACATAGACTTCTATCTTTATCTATTAGACAATTGATATACAAGTGACAAACAGCGATAAACTACTATCACTTGTTTATCAATTTGTCTATAAATGTCTTTTGGTTGAAACAAGTGAAAATAACAGAAATGAAAATAAGAATTTGTAAGAAGTACTTACATCACTTGTTTCAAAGATATTTTCATGAAGATTTCTCCATTCATCTACTCCAAAGCACTCCCATGTTATCACTCTTGGACTTTGGTTGCCTATTCTTCTTTCAAATCCAACATCTATGTTTGAAAGTTTAGGAATTGTCTCAAATGCCCAATAAACTAGTGCTAACAGAAATCCTTGAAGGTAAATAGAATCCTTTTCACAATAAGATGCTTTTCTAAAAAAATTGATATGTAAGGTTGTATGACAATCTTCCTCAAGGATAGTCATTGAAGAATTCTTCATTGTCCATTATATCAACATGTTTCCAATTAACAATGTTGTGTGCTTGCTTAGGAAGTAAAAAACACTCTAAGAAGAGAAGATTTGTCAATTTGAACTTCATTGTATCATTTTCAGAATCATGTAATAACTTGAAACTTCTTTCGCATCTTTCCTACTAATGCTATCATCATTCTTGAAGACTCTTTCCCTAAGTTCTCAGATTTGATCCTTTTCCTCTAAATTTATTGGAGAAAGCTCATGACCTTTTAGTCATGTTATTAAGCAAAGCTCCCTTGATCCAAATTCAGCTATTTGGCCATTGAAGTTAAAAGCCATGACATTTGGCTTCTTTGTAATGTACTATTTTCTAATCATGTAGTTTAGGAACTGGGTGGGTACTTTTAACATTTTAATATCAACAAAGTGGCCAAACGAACCATTCCTAAAACTACCTAAAGTTTTTTCATCTAATTTATTTTTTTTATCATTTGTAGTATATCTAAATTTTGATACACAGTTATCCTCAAATTATTTTGTTGGTCATTCATTATTAGCTCATGTTCTACCTGTTTAAAAATTATATTAAAACAACATGTTAGATATAAAACAAAATATCAACAAACACTATCACTGTGATAGACACTAAAAGAGTTATCTATCACTATCTATCATACTATTTATCATTAATAATATAACAAGCAAGCATGAACATCTAACATTATGAAACTTAAAATAAGAAAGACTATAGCAGAGTTTTCTTTACCTATAACTGGGTTAGAGAGTGATAGACTTCTATCGATCAACTGCGTAAGCCGTAGCGCACTAGCGTTGTCTATGTCTATCCCTAATAGACAGTGATAGACTTCTATCATTGTCTATGTCTATCCCTAATAGACAGTGATAGACTTCTATTATTGTCTATCCCTGATAGAGAGCGAGAGATATAAGAGTGATTGTGAGTGAGAAAAGGAAACGAGAACGAGAGAGAGTGATAAGAGCTCTCGCTTATATGTAAAGTTTTGATGACCAACTTACTAAGCATTAGCTCTTTATGACTTTTCCTGTAAAGTTCTGATCAGCACTTTACAGGAAAAGTTACAGAACACATTTCCTTCCTGGTAAGTTCTCTCCCTCTAGCTTCCTTTCCTCACTCATAATCACTCTATCTCTCTCGCTCTCTCGCTCACTCTCTCACTCTTGCTTTCTCACTCTTGCTCTCACTCTTGCTCTCTCTCGCTCTGCTCACCGGAGTTGGTCACATCGAAGTTTGAAAATACCATTTAAAGTGGTAAATTTACAAAGTGATGACATAAGCAGAAGGCCAATTTTTGATTTAAAAATATCACTATGATAGAGACTGATAGACTACTACTATCTATGGCATTTTGATTTAGAATGATACCTTTTCTGTTGCTTTCTCCTTCTTTGGCATCATGATTTTTGCTGCGCCTGAAGATTCCCTTTTGATCAGTATTTTTTTTCTTTTGCTTAACATCTATTAACAAAATTTAGGTTTAACAACTAATTGTTGTTACTGATAAGTTTGATGAAAAGAAAAGGATTAATAATACCTTGAATAGTTAATGCTTTAATCAGTTAAAGGACTCAGTTCGTGTAAAAGAAGAAACAAGCAACAGTGAAGAAAGAAGAAGAAAAAGATGCACAAAAAGAAGAAACAACAAGAAAATGAAGTAGTTCAAAAACCTTTGCACTTTCTTTTTCTTTAGCACGCAGGTAATTAAATCGAGTATAGATCAGCCAGATTTTTTAGGTTTTTTTTCGGCTGTGGGTTCTTTTTTGGAATTTAACATTGGTTGTGGTGGGCTTGTGGTCCATTGGGTAAATTTTTTTATTTGTGTAAATAATTTCATTTTTTTTCTATTTATGATAATTTTTCTAGTTTTAATTATAAATCACATTTATAATTAACTATATTATAATGTATCAATATACATTATACTTTATATTAATCATATCATATATGAACAATATATATATAACTCCCCTTAAATAATTTGAACAATTCAAATTATTGCAAAACTACTTATTCCTTGTTTTACCTTTATGAGCTAGAAGAGGACCTAGAGGACTTTTAGATTAGAAGCTCTAATGATTTGAGATTAAATTAATTAAACTCTCTAATTAAATTAATCAACATTCATTAACTGTAAGTCACTCCATTAAATATCCACAACTGCACTCTTCGCAGTGTAGATATTTTTTTTTGTGTCCATGGATATAACCAGTTATCAATAAGTCGACCATTCACAAATTGCTCGTAATTACAGCTAGATCAATTTTACCCCTTGTTGATTGAGAAATTTCAGCCAATCACAAATTGTCACATTATTAATTTAAATTAATGATGGATAAATTTGAGACTAATTGAAAATTACATGTGTCCTCAAATAAAATTGAAAGGCATAAAAGTTGGCAAATCAAATGGCACCACTTGTCCAAGCATTGATTCATCAGGCAATGTTAGCTTATCCAATCAATTTATGCCATGTGGCGATCGGGCCCGAAGCTAGGTCAGCCAAATTTTATTAAATTATATTGGGTCAAATTTAAATAAAAGTCGATTTAATATAGAGTCAATTAAGTCCAAGCCCAAAAGTTGGGCCTAATGTCAACCATGCCCAAGACCATAAAGGGCCTCCCAAAACTTTATAAATAGGGAAGACCACCCATCATTTGAACCATTCAAAAATAAAAAGTCGAAGAATCTAGAGAATTCCAATGTTCGAAATTCTGGAGATTCCAAGATTAGAAGACTTCTTCAACAAATTGAGCATCTCTTCTTCAACGAATTTATTGTCTGTTTTTCACCAAATTGATCATCTCTTTGCCATCTACAAATTGAAGATCAATCTCCCTTGATTTAAGAACAAACTTGCCAACCCTCAGATCAAAATTAACGTTCGAGAGAAAACATTAAAGGATTATATACTTGAGTCTGTAACACTTATATTACAAATCAATGAAATCAAGTTCATTTCCACGAATTAAATTTTCTTTGTCGAAATCTCGTGTGAACAAATTGGCACGCTTGGTCGGACAGTTTCTACCTCTCATCTCTTTCTCTCCAAGTAGCAATGACATACAATTAAAAATGGCTGCCCGAACTAACTCTTATGTAGGATCAGTTACACGTAGTCGCTCCCGAGAAGTTCAATACAGAGCGAGTCAAACACATGTCAACGCAAACAAGATGATGAGATGCATGACAAATTCTACTCAAATGGATACGACCACCATAGAAGAACTTGGATTTGACAAGCTTGCTATTCCTTCTCAACAAACCAAAGAAACATCAAATCTTGATGTGATGTCTGCATGATAACTGATGCAAACATTAATGAAGAAAGGATGGCTGAAGTAGAAAGGAAGATGGGCATGCTCCTAAGAAAAATAGATGAAAAAGATCAAGATATTGCTTCTCTAAAGAATTAGATTGGAAGTGATGATGCGACTGAGTCAAGTCAGACTCTTGCCATGAAAGACAAGGGAAAGATAGTGCATGAAGACTAGTCGCAACATTCATCTTTGATTGCTTCATTTTCTGTTTAATAGCTTCAAGATATGATTGTAAACTCCATTAGAGCTCAATAGGGTGGGCCTGGTCTAAACTCCCTCTTGTATTCTAAGTCCTATATTAAGAGGATTGATAATGTTAGAATGCCAAATGGATATCAGCTACCAAAGTTTCAACAATTCAATGGGAAGGGTAATCCCAAACAACACATTGCTTATTTCATCGAGACTTGTGAAAACATTGGCACTAGAGAAGATTTACTAATCAAGCAGCTTGTTTGAACACTGAGAGGGAATGCCTTTGATTGGAATATTGATCTTGAGTCTAAGACTATCGACAATTGGGAGCAGCTTGAAGGAGAATTTCTCAACTGCTTTTATAGCACAAGGCGTATTGTCAGCATGATTGAGCTAACCGCTACCAAGAAGCGTAAAGGTGAACTAGTTGTCGACTACATCAATCGTTGGAGAGCTCTAAGTCTTGACTGTAAAGATCAACTCAATAAAATGTTTGCTTTCGAAATGTATTGAGGACTTCTCTACATTCTGTAAGAAATAAAGGTGAAGGGAAAGTTCGTGGTGTAAAGAAGAAGGGCCAGTATGTTGCGCGCCAATTTGGCGTCGCCTTAAACACGAGGACATCGAAAATCGATCAAGTTAAAAGTCACCTCGTGAGACAAAGGGTGAAATGGAAATTCGTAGTGTCATTCCTTTACGAATGAAAAGAAAGATTTTCGTTACCCTCAATACAAACGAGGACTCATTGAAGATTAAACAGGCGTGACATTTTTTTCACTAATCCTAAAATTGAAAGCATAGAACATGGAGGAGGCGAAACTTTATGTCACCAAATCACTATCGTTGAAGAATCGGAGAACGAAATGTCTGAGGAAGATGTGGAGGACGCCCCACTAACAGTTGGTGGTCAATTTAATCCAGAGTGGATGAGTTTAAAGAAGTTAATCTTGGTACCCAAGAAGAACCACACCCAACTTTCATTAGTACATCTCTCTCAGTTGAGGAGGAGGGCGAATATATGAGCTTCCCACCAAATACAGAGACATATTTGCTTGGTCATACAAAGAGATGCTAGGGCTTGATCCAAAAGTAGCAGTCCATCATCTCGCAATCAAACAGGGGTATCGACCAATTAAGCAAACTCAATGATGCTTTCGACCATAGTTTATTTCCCAAATTGAAGCAGAAGTCAATAAATTGATTAAGGCAAAATTCATCTGCGAGGTCAAATATCCAACGTGGATATCAAATATTGTTCTTGTTAGAAAGAAGAACGGACAACTTCGTGTATGCATAGACTTCCGTGATTTGAATACTGCATGCCCAAAGGATGACTTTCCATTGCCTATAACGGAAATCATGGTTGATGCAACTACTAACCATGAGGCTTATCCCTCATGGATGGGTCATCAGGATACAATCAAATTTAGATGGCCCTTGAAGATGAAGAAATGACCGTGTTTGAACTCCATATACTACTATAAAGTAATGCCTTTTTTTTTATTAAAAAGTGCTGGGAAATTTTACCAACGTGCCATGCATAGGATCTTTGACAACATGCTCCATAAACACATTGAATATTATGTTCATGATTTGGTGGTGAAATCCAAGAAGCGAGAGGAGCACTTGCAAGATCTGAAGGCGATCTTTGATTGTCTTAGAAAGTGCCAGTTAAAATGAATCCCCTAAAATGCGCTTTTGGTGTGACATCAGGAAAGTTTCTTGGATTCGTAGTACAACATTGAGGAATTGAAATTGAGTAGTCCAAGATTAATGCCATTCAGAAAATGCTAGAGCCACAGAACTTGCATAAACTCAGAAGTCTCCAAGGATGTTTTGCTTCCACTAGGAAGTTCATCTTCAATCTAGCAGGTCAATACCAACCATTTCAAAGATTAATGAAAAAGAATACAATCTTTGTTTGGGATCAAGCATGTCAAAACGCTTTTGGTAGCATAAAAAAATATTTGTTTAATCTTTTAGTCTTGCGCTCACCTGTAGTAGGAAAACCATTGATATTGTATATTGATGCACAAGAAAGATCGCTTAGAGCACTTCTTTCACAAGAAAGTGAGAGGGTAAAGAGCTTCACTTTGCTATCTAAGTAGAACTCTCAATGGCGACAGTCTTAACAGTTGCAGAAAGTGAAGTTGTGGATGTTCCACTCCGCCAAAGATGGATTGTACCGCCAGTTGGAGATGAAGGCCAAGAATTAAACGCAACCTTTGTTTATCTGATGGACAAAGAAGATTGATGACAACCGATTATAGATTATCTACAACATGGAAATCTCTTAGTCGATGCACGACATAAAACTGAGGTGCGCAAAAGAGGTGCTCGCTTCATTTACTATGAAGGGACCTTGTATCACCTCTCCTTTGAAGGGTCTTTTATTCGATGCCTTGGAAAAGAAGAGTCGATAAAGGCTTTAGAAGAGGCACATTTAGGTGCTTGTGCTGCACATCAATTTGGAAGAAAGCTCTAATTCTAGCTAAAAAGAATGGGATACTATCAGCCTAAGATGATTCAAGACTCAATGGAATGTGCGAAGAAGTGTGAAGCTTGTCAATACCATGCAAACTTCATACATCAACCACCAGAACCTTTGCACCCGACTGTAGCTCCATGGCCATTAGAGGCTTAGGGACTTGATCTTGTTGGTCCCAATACACTTAAGTCATCAGTCGGACATTCTTACATCTTCGCAGCGACAAATTACTTTTCAAGGTGGGCTGAGGCTATCATGCTGAGAGAAGCTAAGAAATAAAATGTGGCAGACTTCGTTCGAACTTACATCATCTACCAGTAGGGTATTCCTCATCGAAATGTGATGGATAATGGAAGACAATTTTCCAATAGCTTGATAGATAAATTATGTGAGAATCTCAAGTTCAAGCAGTACAAGTCATCTATGTACAACTTATGTCACACCTCATTCCGAACTACCCTCCTGTAGCCCGAGACGGAGTGTGAGGACAGCAGTCAGCGACTCCCACTGTCAAACTTACTTTAGCTTTCTCCTTAACCACAATTCTCAAGGAAAAGAATCCATTATAACTTGACAAACCTGGACTTCGACTGGCAATGGGAACTATCATGCTACCTGAAAAATGGAAAACATATGAAACGGTGAGCTAACAGCTCAGTGAGTAACAATTTTTGTAAAACTATCTTTACTTCAGAAACAGGCATGTAAAATTATTGTACACTATAATCATGAAACATGGATTTAAATCATCATTACCACAAAACATATTTCTCAATAATTTAGTCAAATCACATATGTCCCACAATTTACGTAAAACATAATTCAAACCATCATTTCTGTAAAATCATACTTTCCAACAACTTAATCAAATCTCATAAATTCATTCCAAAATAGTTGTACATGGAATCAGTTCGTTCTTAAAAATTTCCCTTAGTTGAGGTGGAGCAGTGCTCTACGCTTCTCAACGTCGAAAACATCTCATATCATTTTCCTTAGTTGAGGCAGAGCCGAGCTCTACGCTACTCAACGTCGATTATCCCTAGCTATGTGGAGTAATCTCAACACATCAGCGTCGTATATTCCTCTTTGTGTACATTGGTAGTATAATCCGGGCCGCCCGCAATGCCTTCTCCAAGTCCCTGAGTATTGGGGTCCCATTTCCACATCCAGGTTACCCATTTGCCTTCTATGAGTCCCTCAGCATTGGGTACCTTTTCTATATCCCGGCTACCCCTTGGCTTTCTCCAAGTCCCTGAGCCTCGCGTGCCCTTTTTCAAAGTTTTATAAATACACAAAATATGTTTGGAAACATCATATCATAAACTCATAAGTTAACCGTTTCCAAATAAAATCATATAATATCAAACATCATGCTTTTCAGTAAAATCATGAAATCACATTTTATCAATCAGCATGCGTTTTATAAACGTATAACAAATAACCAGCATACTCAAATGATTTTCAAATAAAACACATGCACTTATTTATTGAAAACTCATGAAATCATATTTTGAAAAAGACGTTAATGTTACTCACATTATACTTGCTGAAGAATAGTTCCTCCTCCTTCCCGCTATTTCCTCTTTCCTGAGCTTCTTGGACGCAGCGTTCTAACCCTGGAACGCAAGGCTTTATATTCCTCTATCAACTCAGTTGGATGCAACTCTGCCCTTAAACGCTAGGTTGATAGCTAACACGAGGTGCAGCCTAACTCTTCTTACTTCTCTTTTTGGATGCGTCGATCTCTCTTGGACGCAAGGTCTAACTTGAACGCATCGTTCACCTTGAATGCATCATTCACCTTGAATGCAAGGCTGACCCCTTAGATGCAAGACAACTTCTTTAGCACAAGATAGCTAAATTGTCAAGAATATCTTCTCTCTTGGTCGCAGACTTCTACTACGGACGTAAGGATTCCTTCTTTTTGCCTTCTCTCTCCCCTTTCTCTCAAGAATTCTCACTTCAGCATCATCAGTCGCTCCTTTTCCCTTAAGGTCCTATTTATAGCTTTGGAATAGAGGGCTTATCATACTACTTCTCCTCTCTTTTTGCCACTTGTTTGCCACATGTCACGCTGCATGCTTAACCAACCATGCATTTATCCAAGCGTCACCTTGCATGAAATACTTATCATGCCTTCTAACTCCTCCTACTTATAAGGTGTCAAGTCTATATGAAGCCACCTAACCTTTATAAGCTTATCTTATGCGTCCAACATATTCCAATATACAAACTATTCATTCAATCATACTGCCCCTATGCGTCCATTGAATTTCCTTTAAGGTTTTAGCTTCATTACTTACTTTTTTTACTCTCTGCCATAATACCTTTGAACCCGTTTCTCCACCGCATACTACTAGGCATCAATGTCCCAAACACACACTACTATGCATTTATACCTTACCGCATCATACCATGCGTCCAACTTTCTTCCCTTATGTCAAGTCTTAACTACAAATCCTTCTCTTGTTTGATCACCCATCCGACGATGTGATTTACCCTTGTTAACCAAATCCAACTCAAGACCCCCCTTTATGCGTTTGTACTCTTTGCGTTAACCTTTACTTTGTTCTTTGTCCATAATCTTCCTCCTATCCTTGAGGATTCCTTGATTATCTCTCTATGTGTTCTTGTGCTTGTAATCCAAGGTTATTCATTTAACCTTTTCCTTGTACTAAAATATTTCTCTTATGATAAATTAGTATGCATCCACCTCCTGCTCTAGTCTTTAAGCTTACTTCTCAACCTTCTACTTTATCCAACACTCGAGAACATCCCTCAATAGTAGTCTATGCGTTACTCAGTTAGTTATAGTATTCTTTCCCCGATTCCTCCTTATGCATTTATCCTTCCTTTCCGAGACTTGGATCTTTTTCCAATACTCCACGACATAACTTTATTCCTTTTTGCTTATGCGTCTTACCTTCGCCAATGCTTACATCTTCTTCATAATTTCCTCCTATGCGTTTCACTTCTTTCCCTTCAAGCTCTTGGGTTACTTCCTATGCGTCCACCTTTATCATGCGTTACCTTAGTCCTGACCATGTATCCAACATGGTCTCTTACTTCTTTTCTTTATGCCTGCTATTCAACGCATCGATTTTTAAAAGTAGAGTGTGACAACTTAGCTGCAAATGGGTTGACAGAGGCATTCAACAAAATATTGTGCAACCTATTGAAGAAAATTGTCTCTAAATCGAAGAGATTGGCAAGAGAAGATTGAACGAAAAATCCTGTCACTAAGGATGGCAGTTCAAGAGGGGCTAATTTCAAAAGATAATGCTTGTTGGGATGTATGCCCTAAAGTCTCATAGTTAATAAGCTATTTGAAATAATGATTGATTATTTATATATGCAATTATCCATTAAAGAAAGATCCAAAGTTATTTTATGTAACTTAAACATGTATGAGGTTGACATACAGGTGAATCATGTTTAAGTAATAATCTAAATGGTCTAGTATAAGGATAATGTTGGGTGCCTTATCTTTGTGACACTACGAATACAAACCCACTTTGTAAATGTTACTAGAGTTGTAAGTGATACAAACGATTTGGTCCAAAAGTTCTATGGAGACATGCGAGTGAGGGTATCCTATATAAAGAGTTTGTATAAGACTGAACCACAAAATGATTAATCTCTTTATTGCCATTGACTAAAGAAAATTTTCGTAGGATGACCATAGGTGACTTAGCCTTAATTCTGAGTGGGTTATGAACTCCTATCTATCAGGGCAGTCCTTAGATCTGGGTGAGAGTGACCAGATTCGTGGACTCAATATGCCTACCATTTTGGAGATTTGTCCAAGTAGGGAGTTCGAAATTCGCTTCTTCTCATCTTTAGGATAAGTAAATGAATTGCTCCCTTAGGTGTTGACTCCGTATCTTGAACAATGGGGCCTAAGAGGGTTTTATTTATGGTAGGACCATAAACAAGTTGTTCATCAAAGATCAATGGGATTTAAGGAGGGGGTAAAACGATAATTTGACCCAGCTGTAATTACGGGCAATTCGTAAATGGTCGACTAGCTATTGATTGGTTATATCCATTGACACAGAAATATATCTACGGTACAAAGAGTGCAGTTGTGGGTCTTTAGTGGAGCAACCCACAGTTAATGAATGTTGATTAATTTAATTAAAGAGTTTAATTAATTAATCTCATATCATTGGAACTTCTAATCTGTAGGCCCATTAGGTCCCCTGTCAGCTCATTAAGGGTAAACACAAGGAAGATTTAGTTTTGGAAGAATTTGAATTGTTCAAATTATAAGGGTTGTATATGATACAATTAATATAATGTATAGAAATACATTATAATATAAAGTTATTTTTGAATTAGATTCAAAATTAAACTATATATTATGAAAGTATGAATGTTTGAATAAGATTCAAATATTAAATTAATTTGAATAAGATTCATATAATGAGAGAATTATATATTAATTGTATTTGATACCATTAATATAATGTATATATGTATATAAATACGTTATATTATAAAGTTAATTTTTAAATTAGATTCAAAATTAAACTATATAATATGAGAGAATAACATATTTGAATAAGATTCAAATATTAAATAATATGAATAGGATCATATTAAAACTATAGCTTAAATATAATATGAATGAGATTCATATTTAAACTATAGATTGTGAGAGGGAAATATATTTGAATATGATTCAAATATAATATCAATTAAATATACGATATTCAATTAATTAATTAATATATATATATATATATATATATATATATTAATTAGATTAATTGATACTTATTTATTCAATTAAATCAAATTAAATATGATTTATTTTAACCTTAGTTATGGGGAGTTAAAGGTGAGATAAGGGAAGTTGAAATTAATTTCCTCTTTCCCTCTCTTGAATAGATATGAACTCCCTTTTCAATGGACTCTCAAAATCTCTCTACACTCTTCTATTTGATCTTCTCAAAACAAGAAGCATCCCACCATCCTATTCCTTGTCCTAAGAATAACAAGGAAGACTCGATGGTAGTGTCTTGGTGGTTGATCGTGTTCTTGGAAGGAGCTTCTTGTTCAAGGGAGATTTTCACAGTTCGTGGTTGTTCATGAAATTACGTGAAAATTATTTCTTGAAGAAAGTCTTTAAGGGTATGTCTTCTATCCATGTAAAAGCATGATTATGGATGTATGTTTATCCTATTCAGTAATTTCTATTTTTTTCAAGAATTTCCAAAACGAATTCAAAAGCACACAAGTTCACGTGCTTTCATATGGAAATTTGATTCCTTCAATGCCAAGTTATGCCTTCAAAAGTTAGAAGCACTTGATAAAAAATGGCTAGAAGCTCAGCAAGAATTGGATGTTACCAAGCATGAAAGAAGGCGTTTGATAAGCGTGTGAACCCGCGATCGTTTCAGATTGTGGATCTAGCGCTTGCAGTAAGAAGACCAATTATCACGACGAGACATACAAGAAACAAGTTCACACCTAAACGGGATCAACCTTACATCGTCAAAGAAATTTACACAAATGAAGCATACAAGATCGTCGATCAAGATGGATTAAGTATTGACCCTATCAACAACAAGTTCCTTAAGAAATTCTATGCTGATGAGTGTGTAATGCTCTTTATCGTAAGAGCCTAAACTACATGATACTTCTGACTAGAATGAGCTAAAAAGGTGAAACAAAAAAAAATGTGTTGAACTACGTAATGACTTGATCCCTATTCGTTACAAAGGTATGTAGGCAGCTTGAAGGAAACTTTAAGTTCAGTCCAACAAAAAACCCGAAAAAAAAAAAAAAAACTTCTCTTTGAACTACGATATGACTTGATCCCTTTCTCCAAGAGTACGAAGGCAACTTCAAGAAACTTAAGTTCAGTTCATAAAATATTACCCAAAAAAAAGGTGTCACAAGAATTATTCCTTGTTGAAAAATAAAACTCCAAACGGAGGATTGGGGGCAATACAACAAATTGAAGATATTCATCCCTAATAAGAGGTGGCACAACAAATCAAAGATGCATGCTGCCTGCACCATACTTTATAGGTTGAATGCAAACAAAAAGATTTTTGCTAAAAAAATCAATATTCTTTCCGCTCACTTAAATAAAGAAGCTTCAAGTCTTAGGCATCACTGCTTCAAGTTCGAGCATCACTCACCTAAATTTCGGCAATTCATCTTCAACATTGGGGTATTGCCCACCTAAAGTGGAGTTTTGCGCGCCTAAAATAGCAACGCAATTAATTCATCTTCAAGATCAAGTCTGGTTTACCTGGCTCTACCTCATGTGCAAGATCAAGCCCGGTCTATCTCGCTCAGCATCATCTGCAAGATCAAGTTCGATCCGCCTAGCTCTGTTCCATCTCCAAAGTTTGATGTGGTTGGCTCTGCCCCATTTTGGAGATTGGCTCCATGACATCTTTATTGTCTCATATTCATGTTCAGTTCAATGACTTTTCTAGTGACATCCCTATATGTGTCTGCACGAGGAGTTGATTTAGGCCAAAGAGGCAATAAAAAGCTGAGGTTGCTCAAACCTTTCAATGTCATCCCTATATACGGCTGCACTGAGATTAAGGTTGATAGAACACAAAGGTTGAATCCAGTAGAACACGGAAGATTGAGGCGATTGAACACTAAGGTTTTTCAAACCTTCCAATGTCATCCTTATATACGACTACATTAAGATCGAGGTTGATAGAACACAAAGGTCAAAGCAGATAGAACACGAAGATCGAGGTCGATAGAACAAAGGTCGAAGCCAATAGAACATGGAGAACAAGGGGATAGAACAAGGAGGTTGTTCAAACCTTCCGTGCCATCCCTATATGTGTCTACATAAGGAGGTGATTCGAGCCAAAAAGCGACAGAACACTGAGGTTGTTCAAACTTTTCAGTTGAAGGGACTTGAATCCCGGTGGAAGCGTATGATTGCGTTCTTTGATTTCTTGAAAGAATTAAAATACAAAAACTAGAAGAAAAGGTTAAGAATCATACGTTTGCCGATTCATAAATGGAGTAAAATCTTCTTCTCGAACTGATAGTCTTCTTCTTGAAGTCTTCCTTTTCCAAGATTTTCCTCGCTATGACTTTGGCAAAGATCCAGCTTGTGGGAACTGCTCTTGAAAGATGAGAGGGAATGAGGAAGAAGAATATTTTAGAGAATCCTTGTGTTACCCCTAATCCTATTGGGATAGAATTCTCTGTAGGATGACTGTAGATATTGTGTTGTAGAGTGTGTTTTATGAGGGCTCCCAATGACACTATTTATAGAACTCTATGGGTTACTCTTAATCTTATTGGGATAACCCATCTACAGAGATGTTAAATTAAATATTTAATAATATTCAACATTAATAAATATCTACCCAAGTAATATCTCATATTAAATGGTTTAAAATATTTAAATCATATTTAAATATTTATCTTATGCAGAATCTTTAATTTCAATTCTATCTGAATTAAATAATTAATTATTTAAATCGAATTCAAATTAATTAATTAATTCTCCCTCTATTATTTATATGGATTTCATCCAAATAAATTATTAATTATTTGAATCATATTCAAATAAATCAATTCTCAATATTATGAAGTTATAATTTGAATATTATTCAAATAAACTTTATAATAAATCATGTAATTATTAATATTTTCCCTCATGAATTTAAATATTTCAAATTTTTCTTTCAACATAGTTGATCCTGATCCATGGTTAGCTAACAAAGGGACCTTATGGACATACAAATTATAAGGTCCAATAATCCAAGACTAATTAATTAAACTTTTTAATTAAATTAATCTTCATTCATTAACTACAAGGGAAAACGATATAGACTCATAGTTGAACTCTTATGCACTATAGGACAGGTTGTGTACATAGATAAAATCAATATAAGCAAGTCGATCATTCAAGAATTGTTCATAATTACAACTGGGTCAAGCGTCCGTTTTACCCCTATAATTACTTTTTTTCCTTAAGTACCACAGATTTCTCTAATGAATAATTTGTTTATGGTCCAACGATAAACTAAGTCTCTCTCGAGCCAATGAGAGGGTGGAGCCCCTTGTTCAAGACCTAAAATCAACACTTAAGGTAACTACTCATCTACTTATCCTATTTGGGAATGAGTGAATTCCATCTTGTGAAGTTATGTTCCCAACTTCCCATTTAGTGAAGTCCCCAAAATGGTAAGCTTATTAAGTCAGCAACTCGGGCCACTCTCACCCATGTAAATTAAACGACTGATCTCACAAACAAGAGTTCATAAATTACTCAAGATTAAGACCGAGTCGCACATGATCATCGTATGAAAGATTAAATATTTCACAGTTCGGTCTTATACAAACTCTTCGTATAGGACACCCCCACTCACATGTCTCCACATGAACAGTTTGGATCAAACCATTTGTAACTATTGCAAAGTGGGTCATATCCATAGTGTTACTAGGATAAGGCACCCAATCTTATCCATATACTATGAACTTTTAGGTTATTGCTTGAACATGATCCGCTTGTATGTCAACTACATACATGTTCAAGACTTCATGTAATAACCTTGAATTTTTTCAGTTAATGGATACGTTAATAGTGCATAATTAATAATTAAATTAATTAACTAATCACTTGCGAGGCTTTAGGACATAAATCTCAACACTAGTGTCATCCTTATATGTGTCTGCATAAGGAGGTGATCTAGCCCAAAAGGCGATAGAACATTGAGGTTGTTCAAACCTTCTAGTGTCATCTCTATATACAATTGCGCTGAGATCGAGATCAATAAAACATAGAAGTCGAAGCCAATAGAACACAGAGATTAAGGCCAATGGAATTGTCGAAGCTAATAGAATGTTGAAGATTAAGTTGATGACCACTCCTGCCGGCTACAACAATTACCCATAGGAGATGTGTCTAGCAGGAGGCAAATCATCATAGCTGCAATGGTTGAACAGGAAACACCCCAACAACACATCAAAAGCAATAATAACAAGATATATACATAATGAAGCAAGATGAAAGCAGTGCATGAAAAAAAAAAAAAAAAATTAAAAAAGGGCCAAATCAAATATAAAAATCTCCTACAATTCTTATTTGAAAAAACAAAAGAAAAAAAAAAAAAAAAATCAACACAATGCATACCAACATACATATTGGTGGCAGGAATTACTTGAAAAAGATAATTTGTACGCATATTGTGTGAAATTGTGGGTTTGCATGACACACATATGGTATGTGTGAAGTGGGCATGTGAAGCTTGAAGATGCAGGAATAAAGTCTGTATATTGTGTTATTTTGGTGTAAGTGTGCATACCTATGGTGTGAAATATAATGGATGGATTAGGATTCCAAAGTGGCATTATAAAATAATTGTGGTGCAATATGGGTTTGAACACCATGAAAAAATATATTCAATGATTTTTACCGGCGGCACGACGCAATTCGCAGGGAGAGGAGGAGGATTGTAAGTATCACAAGCAAACCACAACTCAAGACCTAAACAAATTAGAAAATACATCAGTATTTGAGCAAAACGGGAAAAAAAAAAAAAAAAAATTAAAGCAAGAGATTAAAGAGGAAGATTTTTGAGAACCTTAAAACTCTTACTTGAGTGATTGGTGTCTTGACCTTCGCAACTTTCTTCAATTTATAAACGGAAGAATTAGGCACGACAAATAAGAAGAATTTTGATTTTGATTAAAAAAATAATAATAAATTTTTTTAAAAAAAAAATTAAAAAAGGGCCAAATCAAATATAAAAATCTCCTACAATTCTTATTTGAAAAAACAAAAGAAAAAAAAAAAAAAGGATTTTTCTACTCCCAATTCACATGAGAATTTGGAATAAGAAATTTTGTCCAATCAAATAAGAATATCTCCGCTACAACAAAAGCATACTTCTATGACTCTAAAAAATAGTCATTAGCACATTTCTTAACTTTGTTTTTTTAGTTTTTGAATCCACCATCATCTAAAGTGTATAGATGACACATGAGAAATCAGTCATCGTTGTTAGTTTCATGACTTTTAAATACTGTCAACAAAAAACATGTATTGATATTTATTATATGTCATGAAAACTTTTTTAATGATAATTTTCTGCAGTAAAAAATGATCAAAACGTTGACTTTTTCTATCAATTAAAGCGTTATATTTACGTTAAAGTTCTGTCATTGAATAACAAATAATGTCACATTTACAGTGTTAATAATACCTTAATTATGACAATTTGTAAACGTCATTGAATTATGTACATTGTCACTTATTTATAGTCATTGAAATCTGATTGATGACATTATTCCACTGTCATAAAACTACATTTCATGACTTTTGTCAAATGTCAAACAAACCATTTCAATGATACATGTTATTACATCTGTGTTTCCTCCAATTTCAACACAAGATATGTACACAAACATATTTATAAACTTTCATATATAATAATAGAGTTTGTAACATTAATACAAGGAAACTATATACAACACTAGTAACCAAACTTTAGGTAAGTCATTTACAAATTTAGTAATTACAACTAAGTGTTGTCACAATACCAAAAAAAAAAAAAAAAAAAAAAAAAAAAAAAAAAAANTACACCTATATAAACATCTTGCTTGATGGGTTTCCTTGCTTCAATGGCCTTGTCCAAAAACCTAGTAAACAAAATATTCATTTCAGAATTTAACTCAATATAGCAAGGTGAACAATAATAACAATATGTAGTTAAGTACATTGTTGATCGTAACAACACCTATATATATATGTTGATCGTAATGTAACAATATCATTTTGTTAAGTACATTTACACTCAAAACCCACTTTAATCATACAAGTAAGCTTTAAATAACACTTTAAAACAAAAATGATACATAGAGTCACAATATAACCACATAAATAGCCTCAAAATCACATTATAATCTCCAAATCAACTTTAATAACATATATAACCTCCAAATTTAACTCATTGCTTAGTTACTACAAATCTAACAAACTTTTGACATTAAATCTTAACATAAAAATCATATAAGAAGTATTGTAACTTGTCCAACTTTTTAAGAGTATAACTACTAAAAAGTAGAAATACTCATACATTAGTCTATTAGAAAGAATAAGGGTCAAATGAAAAACTTTTTTGTTTGAGGGAGGGGGGACAAGTGAAACATAATACAAAAAAATACTTATCACAAAAAAAAAAAGAAATATATCTTCCTAGAACTAAAGCACATTAATCCAATTCGAGCAAAACAAATATATAATTTAAATACTCTCAAACCAAATAAAGAGTACCTAAAAGTTTTCCAAGAAACAATTTAACTCCCCAAACAACCAAAATAGTTCATATGTTCACTTTGATTATCAAAACAAACTATAAAGTTTCCAAAAAGTGTGTAAATGACCATTGGTTTCTCAAAACAACCTAAAACTGCCCAAGTGTCACTTTAGCTTTAAAAACCTACCTAACAATTTTCAAAAAGTGTGTAAGTGACACATTGATTCTCAAAACAACCTAAAATGCTTAAGTGCAACTTTCACTCTCCAACCAAACCTAAAAACTACCTAAAAAGTGTCTAAGTGACACTTTCACTCTCAAACCAACATAAAAAGTACCTAAGAGTTTTTCAAGAAACAATTTAACTCCCCAAACGACCAAAATAGTTCATATGTGCACTTTGATTATCAAAACAAACTATAAAGTTTCCAAATGTGTGTAAATGACCATTGTTTCTCAAAACAACCAAAAGATGCCCAAGTGTCACCTTAGCTTTAAAAACCAACCTAAGAATTTTCAAAAAGTGTGTAAGTAACATATTGATTCTCAAAACAACCTAAAATGCTTAAGTACAACTTTTACTCTCCAACCAAACCTAAAAACTACTTAAAAAGTGTCTAAGTGACACTTTCACTCTCAAACCAACATAAAAAGTACCTAAAAGTTTTCCAAGAAACAATTGAACTCCCCAAAACAACCAAAATAGTTCACATGTGCACTTTGATTATCAAAACCAATTAAAAAGTACCTAAAAATTGTCTAAGAGACACTTTATCAAAACCAACTCAAGCATATAATAACGACACTAAATGGATGCATTGGCTACCATAATTGCAGGATAGCCACACATAATATACATGCATCTATAAACAAAGTTTAAACTTTAATTTTAAAAAATACCTAAGCATTTGAAGGTCTATCCCCTTCCTGTTCTTTCCTCAACAATTTTTTAATGATATGAGAATGCAAACCAAAACTAACCGAATTCAAATAAGAGAATATGTGTCTTTCGCACCGAGGAATGAAATTTCATTAGTCACACACTTATTAGAAAGAACAAAAAATTACCTTAAAATCTAAAATGTTCGATACTACTACAATTTTGACCTTCGTTGACGGCCATAAAATGTCGTAGTCTCATCCATTTTTCACCACACGAATTAGTATCAAGGTCATATCCAAAGTATATAAAGAAAATATCAATAACAACAATGCAAAAATGTACAAAATGTTATATATTTGGACAAATAAGAATTTCGAGAAGAATAATACTTACCTAACGTTCTAAAGCGCTCTTTAGCTATTTGAAAGACTCCTAAAGCAATAAAAACATGTTCTTAAAGTCAAGGGGACATACATATATGTTGACCTAAAGCGTATACTTCCCTCATATATCGATTCTTTTTTATCTTCTTTATCATAGGGTTTACTTCTTAGTAGTGAACGATAGGTATCTATATTCACTTTTTTTTTTCATAATATTAATTATTAACGACGAGATCTATTATCGTTTTTCACATGCCCCGAAAAATTTCGAGTAGGTGCAAATTCTCCCAATTTATGACCTACCATGCGATCCGTTATATAAATGGGCAAATGGTCCTTTCCATTATGAATAGCAATAGTATGCCCAATCATTGTGGGTAGTTACGATCTGCAGCTCAAATAGTCCCTTATGAAGTCTCTATTGGTCTTATTCTTATTGTGCGCCTTGTGAGCGCGTCTGGATCCGCGAAGGCAATCGCTCGGATGTTCTCCTAACCCAACCCGGGAACGGACTGGAGGGAATCGCAGCATGGGGAATGTCCGCGTCTCGTCGCAAGGCTCATTTTGAGTTGTGGGTCACCATCGAGTCCTCTAGGGTTGATCGACCCATTTCAAGAAGATTCATCCAAGACTAACGATCTCGTTAATTCTGAGGAGCCCATTCCATAAGGAAGCGCTAATAAGGTTGAAAGAAAGGATGCGTCGAGCAAGCAGCGCGACCCCCGGTTCTACTTAACTAAGCCTCGGGCTTGTACAAGGAGGAAGCCAATTTAAAACTATATTTAGAGAGTGAGAACACTATTAACCCCAATATGACAATTCTAAAATTACAAGAATTACCAATTCATATGAACTATTCCAATATTACAAACTATATCTATCTCCACCAATCCTTACACACACAAAACAACCACGAAAAGGTTGCACATCAAAAGAATAAAACTCCTCTGCCAAAAAAAAAAAAAAAAAGAAAAGAAAAGGATCTTCAATCTTCATCTTTTATAAGTTTGAATCATGTAGGAAGTCTAATCAGAAACTCACAAATTACAGCAGATCCAAGTTTGCAAGCATATAATGTATAATTCATATCAGCAAACAAACCTACAAAAATTGCACTTAGCATCATCAAAATCTTGTAACACATTATATAATTTCTATCACGTTAAAGAACCGACAACCCCACAAGGAAGGAAAAAACAAGGAATAATTTGCCCAAATGTAAAGAGAAAAGAAATTCCTAAATAATTGCATCCAAATAATCGCATCCAAATAAACTTCAAAACTATAAGAAGCAAAGCAACTCACCTTGAAAGACGACGATGTTGAAGTGGCAGAGGCAGACGAGCAAGCGAAGACCTTGGATGGCAACAACCCCAGCAGCAGTGGCGTCCAGGTGATGGTGGCAAATAGCAGCGACGACGAGCAGGTCTACAACAACGGTAGCGACGAACGAGTGTGCGACAATGGTGAGGAAAAAATTTAGGGGGAGATTGAGAGGGGAAGAGAAAACGAAAAATAAGGGGAGTGTTTTAGAGGGAATTAAAAAAGATAGGGGGAAATAAAATAAAAAATGGGAGAAAAATAAAATGGGGGTAGGATTTTAAGAAAAAACTAAAATGTAGGATTTAAAGTAATTTTACCCACAAATATTGCGTCGATAGATACGATAAGCTTTAGCCATGCACTTTACGTGGGTAGAAACTAAAATAAGTGTCAGCAAAAACACAATCCAATAATTTTTACTAAGACCACACAATTTTTTGCCCACGCATATATTTTCGTCCACAGAAATGATGTTGTAGCCATGCATTGAAATTGCGTCTGCAGAAATTAGCTATGCTGATATTTTTTGTTCTATTGGCAAAAAAATTGGCAGCAGAGACAAAAATTCTTGTAGTGAGATAGAAATTAGAGCTAAAGTGTGTTCTTATAGTGAGATAGAAATTAGAGCTGAACTGTATTGTTATTTTCCTTTAATTAAGTAGAAATATGTTAAATAAAAACAAGTGGGAATGATGTCATTTCACTTAAATTTCAACTTCCCTCCTTTTCTCAAAATTTTCAAATCAATCCAAAAAAAAACTAATTAGTCTAAAATTAATGTATTAAAAGTGATTTTAAGACATATTTTAATTCTAAAATAGTTTTTTTTTTAAAAAAAGTCTAAGTGTAAAAAAAAAATTATGACACCAAATGAGGAATAAGACTCTAATTAACTCCCAAGGATTTGAGAAGAAAAAATCTACTTGAATAGAG
Organism: Citrullus colocynthis; assembly: GCA_031780015.1. Taxonomy (NCBI): domain Eukaryota; kingdom Viridiplantae; phylum Streptophyta; class Magnoliopsida; order Cucurbitales; family Cucurbitaceae; genus Citrullus; species Citrullus colocynthis. The sequence goes on from QLSR01000086.1 coordinate 1,450,546, forward strand.
ATTTCTTTCTTTTAATTAGGCTCAACTTCTAAGCTTAACCTTTATACAGGAGAGGCTTAAATATTTTTCTCCTTCTTTTTTCTTATTTTCCTTCTCCCTCTCTAATTCTTAACTTTTATCTACCTAAAATCCAAAATTTCTCCCTCCTAATTTAATTTAAAACTTCAAAATTTTTTATTACTTAAATTCAATTAAAATAGAATCTAATTTCCAAATCTTTTATAGTTAACAATGTAAATTAATAAACACTTAAATGGGGTTCTAACACTTCAAACTCATCGAGAACTTGGGTCCTTATTGAAAAGTGCCCAAATACAACTCGAAACTTTGTCGGTTAAGTATTTGAATAAATTTAAACCTCAAATTGGTTGGAAAATGAATTTAGAGATTAGCTTTGCCGACATATTTTGTTGTGTTGGCAAAAAAAAAAAAATGTCGACGGAGACAAAAATTATTGTATCGTTATTATCGTTAATTTTCAATTTATTGACTCTAAAAAATGGTCACTCTTTAATGATTGCTAGTTTTAGTCATAAATTGTTGACACAAAAAAAATGTCAAAATAGACAAAAAAAATCAAAATTTTTCGTCTTTTCCAACCAAATTATACTCCAGTATAAAAACATTTCAATAACCAATAAACTAAAAAATAACTCAAACACCAAAATGTTTAAAAGCAGATATCATAATAAATCCCAAAATGACGTCGTTTAACCTTTTAAAAAAATGACGTCATTTTAAGTAATACCCAAAATGTTTAAAAATAGATATTACCAAAATTACTTGTGCGACACTCTTTAAGATGTCATTTTCGGTTAAAGTAATTTGCTAAAAAACTAAATTTTTTAAAAGGCTAAGGTGAGTTACAATTTATAAACAACAAAGACAACAAGCATGAGAAAAAAGACCCTCTACTCCCAATCTCTCCACTTTTGCAAGTAGCTAGAAGTGCTCATACATATATATACCTCTCACCATTACTTAATGTTCCAATGTGGGACAAAGATGATGTGAATCATTTCCCACAAATTTTTTGAAAAACACTTTTTCTCTAGTCGACAAAGATACCCTCAATTTATCTAACACTATAACTAGTTTTTTCTATTTTAATGCTTTTTAATGATGATTGATACGAGTCATAGATTGGCAAAAAAAAAAAAAAAAAAAAAAAAAAAAAAAAAAAAAAAAAAAAAAAAAAA
>QLSR01000086.1:1453082-1465546 GCA_031780015.1 Citrullus colocynthis
TTTTTTTTAGTATGGAGCTTTCCCACACTAGGAAAAGGTTCTAGCTCCAAATACATATGCCATTTGAAAAAAAAATTTTGGTCTAGTGCATAAATTAAAACTTTTGTCAAAATTATGATACAGATTTTGGCTCACTATTGCAAGTCTTTGGCAACCAAAACAAAAGTGTTAAATGTCACAATTAATGTCGATATAATTTCTTTTCAAAATTCACATGCTTATAGGTGTACAAATTTCAAACATGCGGCATTTGTTGACTAAGAAATTTCGACCAATCACAAATTGTCACATCATTAATTTAAATTAATGGTAGATAAATTTGAGACAAATTAAAAATTACACATGGTGATTGGGCCCGAAGCTAGGTCAACTAGAGTTTATTAAATAAAATTGGGTCAAATTTTAATAAAAGTCTATTTAATATAGATTCAATTAAGTCAAAGCCCAAAAGTTGAGCCCAATGTCCAGTAGGCCCAAGCCCATATGGGGCCTCCCAAAACTCTATAAATAGAGAAGGTCACCCATCATTTGAATAATTTATAAATCAGAGAAGTTAGAGAATCCAGAGAATTCCAACATTAAGAATTTGGGAGATTCTAAGACTAGAAGACTTTTTCAACAAATTGAGCATCTCTTCTTCAATGGACAACTGGTTTATGGTCCCATCATAAACAAATTCCTCTCGGGCATATGGGAGGGAGAGCCCCTTGTTTAAGACCTGGAATCAGCACTTAAGAGATCAATTTATCTACTTTCTCTGAGGACGAGAAGGAGTGAACTCCATCTTGTGTAGTTATGTTCCCAGCTCTCTACTCGGACAAATCTCCAAAATGGTAGGCTGATTAAGTCGACAACACGGGCCACTTTTACTCATACAAACCAAATGATTGCCCTTATAGACAGGAGTTCATAACTCATTTAGGATTGAGATCGAGTTACCTATGGTCATTTTATGTAATGTTAGTCTCTTCAATTAACGGTGTTATAAAGAGAGATTAATCATTTCATAGTCCAATCTTATACAAACCCTTTGTACATGATACCCTCACTCATGTCTCTGCATGAAATATTTGGATCAAATTGTTTGTAACACTTACAACTCTTGTAACATTTACAAAGTGGGTCATATCCGCAACATCACTAGGATAAGGCACCCAATCTTATCCATATACTACAAACCTTTTATGTTATTACTTGAACACAATCCACTTGTATGTCTATCACGTACTATTCAAGCTACATAAAATAACCTCACATCTTACTTTATTGCATTGAGTAAAATGAAATCTAAATGTTGAATAAAATACCTCTTATTTTATTAAATAAATCATATGTATTTACAAATTACAAACTACAAGACTCACGAGATTTAGAACACCAATCCCAACAGACTAATATCCTTGGTTTCAGTCCTTTCACCACTATTATCTAATAAAATGTGATAGACTAATTAACATCTTAAACAACTTTCAGATCTATAAGGATATTTTATGGCTACGAAATATTTGTATTGTGTCACAAGCAAAAACAATTATCTTGTATGTCATTTTACACCATATAGCATAACTTAATCTCAAAATAGACTTCTCTAAATCTTTGTAAGATTTAGTGTATCTTGTAAAAGATTGAATCTGTAACTCCATGCACATACATTTCTCGTCATCCATAGATACCATGAAAACATTTATCATTTTGTAATCAATGGTCATACCATTAATTTAATCAATATAAGTGACCATTTGTATATTTAAATGTTAAGTAAGTCTCGTTTGCATATTAATCATCTTCTACTAAGAAAAGATAATTAATCATTTGTTCTCAACACTTGAGGTGTTTTAGGACACTCTTTCTTAGACTTTATGAATTTCACTGTAGAATGATACAATATCATTCTTTTTGAAGCTCTACATCGAGTATTTGACAACAAATTTGTAAATGTAAGATGCTTGAGACATTATGTCCTTAAAATATCTATTTGGACATATAACATACTAAATCATTTCAAATCACTCATTTGAATTTGGTTAGGTAGTCAAACTTTTATGTTACATTGAACTTTTACTTCATTCATAATGAGTAATAAGACATCAGTATAAAATGTAAGAAACACCCACTTAGCATTGAATAATTTTCTTGTTTGTATAAGACAATTATTATTTATTCAAAGTCATGGTTATGATACTTTTATCAATCCCTATATTCAAAGATTCTAATTGTGTAATTTATTTATCAAATGAACACAAACAATTGTGTAAACCTCTTGCTTTTGATCTTTGATAAAATAACTCCAAATATGTGTAGATGCAAGTTTATTTTCACAAAAGAATTTTATTTATTCATTTTACACATCTCATATATGTAACAATGAATCAAATAATGCTTAAAAACTCCATTTTAACAAAAGGTGAGAAAATTGACTCATACTAACTTCTCATCAGTTTCACCTATTGCCATGAGTTTTACTTTGAAGATCTGTATCTTCTTATCTACACTTTCATGTCTATTTTGTAGATACATTCATATCTTATGAGTTTTACCCTATCAAGAAACTCTACCAATTTAGATTAAGTTGAAGTCCATAAATTTTGTCTATTTTGTAGATCCATTCATATCCTATGGGTTTTAACCCATCAAGAAACTCTACAAATTTAGACTGAGTTGGAGTACATAGATTCTGTCTATTTTGTAGATCGATCCACATCCTATGGGTTTTACTCCATCAAAAGATCTACAAATTCAAAAAATCTATCTCAAAATCTATGAATTTGATATATTAATTCTTGTCAACATTCCTCTACTTTTGTCATCTTGTATGACAAACTTGACTTCCTATAAGTCATTGTAAAGTTGAGTCATCTCATAACTCTCCCACTATGAATAAGACTTATCTAGTTGATGATTAGTATTCATTTGACTTTCAAATGTAATTAAATGGTTAACAACACTTGTTAATTATTTAGTAGATTTACTTGGAATTAACTCATCAACACTATTTAACCTTATTTTATAGGCTTGTAATATTTTGTTTGACATCCCTTATAAAATTAGTATTGTCACACAAATGCGTTAGTTTATTTAAGATTATATAAAAGATTGTTTTGTTTCTCCCCGAGGACAACCTGCATTTAGGCGTATCTTTTAATGTATATTCCTTTTGGGTTTGTTTCAACATGTGCATTTTAACATACCAAATCTTGAAATATCGTAAATCAGTTTTACATCAACATGTGCGTCTTAACATATCTAAATACTGTTTAAGTCACATGAACTTGGAATTTTATTATAATGGGTAATTCATTATTGCTAATAATTAAATTAAATACTATATTAAATAATTAATTAACTACAATGCTTTGGGGCACAAATCCCAATAGTAACCACCTCTCGTTTCTTTGGGATGACATACAAATAGGCAAACTTTTAAATGAGGTTACATTTTCTTTGGATTTGTCATTAACATGTGTTCTGGGCATCCCCTAATTCTAAAGTGTCGTAAACTACATTTATGACCTCTCCATAACTCAGAAGGTGTTTCAAAAACACTTTTTAATGGAATCATATTCAAAATATAAACTGTAGTCTCCACTACATATCTCCAAAACAAGTGAGGTAATTGAGCATAGCTCATCATCGGCTGAACCATGTCCAATAAGGTTATGTTTCTTCTTTTTGATACACCATTTTGTTGAAGTGTACCAAGTGCTGAGAATTGGGATATGATTCCATGTTCTATCATATAGTCCTGAAATCTTAGATCCATATGCTCTCCACCACGATCAGATTGCAGTGTTTTTATTATTTTACCTAATAAGTTTTCAAGTTTAGTCTTATACTCTCTAAACTTTTCAAGGGTCTCGGAGTTATATTGCATTAGGTAAAGATACTCTTATCTTAAATAATCATCTATAAAAGAGATGAAATATTCATGCCCTCATTTTGTCTTAACATTCATCAGACCCAAATGTTTGAATGTACAAGCTCCAAGGGCTCTTTGGTTGTATAACCTTTTCTAGAAAAAGGTCTTTTAGTCATTTTACCTTCAAGGCATGACTCACATACAGGTAGAGAGTTTTCTTCTAACTCATTTAGTCATCCACTTTTAACCAATCTCTTAGTTCTATTGAGATTAATGTGGCCTGATCTTAGATGCCAAGTATAGTTATTTTCTTTTGAACAAACCTTTTGTCTTTTAACTGTTGTTGTAGTCTTAAACAATTCAATATTTGGGATTGTTTTAGTTACTAATGAACTTAGCACATATAAGTTATTTTCTAATTTAGCTGAACAAATCTCAACACCATTTCTCAAAATAAACACGTTATTATGTACGAAAGAAAGTGATAGAGATTGTTCAACAAGACAAGAAACAGAAATGAGTAAGTTGATCCTTCAAGAGTTGTTCGAAGTATAGTTGGGTCAAATTACCGTTTTACCTTTGTAATTATCTCTTTCTCTTTAAGTGTCACTGATTCTCTAATAAACAATTTGTTTATAGTCCAATCATAATCAAAGTCCCTCTCGGCCCAGTGAGAGGGTGAGGCCTTGTTTGACCAAAAGTGTACGAGTGATAAATTTATAAATAAGAGGGCTCTTAGTGCAAGCATACACTATCACTGAAGTAATAACCTTGGGGTATTCCAAAGGTCGAACCCACAGGACTAGTAATCAATTTAGGTTTGTCGTAAACAAAGCAATTAAGTGACCAAAGGTGACCAAAGGTAACCAAAGTGTAAATAAGATAAGTTGGGTGATGTTTAAAAAACTTGAAGATAAACAATGGTAAAATAGGGATACAACTATGTTTTAACTAAAGGTGATAATCGATTTGGTTTTATCGGTTTTGGGACCAAGCAAGAAGCAAACCAAATCAATCAGTTTTATAAAGAAGGGATCTAAAGCAATAAAGAACAAAACCAATGGATTGGTTTTATATGGAACGGTTTATTATCAATTTGGTTCTCGATTTTTGACATTTTCTCTTTTTCTTTCAATTTTTTAATTTTTATTTCCACTTTTGTTTGAATCAGTCCTTTTTGCTAAGTTTAAATTAAAATTGGGTCTATTTGTTTTTCTACAAATTAAAATTTGACATTATTGGTTTTTTTTTTCTTGTCACTTTTCTAGATACACACGTTATAATAATTGGTCTTTTATCTAAACATGAAATATACATGCACCATAATAATTAAAATACTAACAGATACCTAATGAAGAGTTTGTTTTCCAGGGTATATATATCATTGGTTCCGTTTGGTTTTGATTGGTCATTCCAATAAAAATTTGATCTGAACCAATACTTTGTGGTTTTCTCAAATACAAACCAATATGTCCAATTTCATACTAAAAATTCAAACCAAACTATTGGATCGGTTTGGATTTTTGGTTTTTAAGTTTTTTGTTGCACTCCTAATTTTAACCTAAGTTCATCAAAACTTGAGTGATGTAACCGCATCATGCCGGCACATTGCCTTACACATGAGCAGACTCTTCTCCTATTCAGTCTTGTTTCAAGATCTTTTAGGAGCCTAAGGAACTAATCCTATATTTCTACGATTAGCTAGACCTTAGATTGATTTCATGCATATTCTAAGGTTGCATGGTGATCCTATTTTTAGGCTTTAACCCCATATTCGCTTGTGAAATTTGTCTACACCCTAACATTCTTAGTATTAAAACTGCACTATATTGCTAACTTAAGCGGCCAATTTAAATTAACAATGCTTTCCATACAATCAACAAAGGAAATGTGCAAGTAATGCATGACATGACACTTTAACAGTTGCTCAAGCCATGAATTCCTAGGCATTCACATAATTGAACCTCTTTATGGATTTAGCTCATGATAAAGAATAAATGAATCGTTTTCATTAATTTCACAATTATAAGTACAAAATGGATGTGCAAGAGTAGCAAAGGAGGAACTGAAACGGAAATGAATGCTAAAACATACAATATCACTCCTTAAAATGAATTCCTCACCTCTAATAAACTCTAGGGAAGGATTTTCCTCTCTCAAGGACTAATCCTTTCTTTCTACACACACTCTCACGAGGTAGAGAAGCCTTTAAACCTAATAACTCGATAGTAAACTCTCATTCTTAGAGGAAGGCTAGCAAGTTGAGTGGAATCTTCTTGGAATGGACTGATTTCGAGTAGGAAGCTGAATGCTTAAAAAGAAGGCTTCAATCTCTTTTATAGTCTTTAGAAGAGGTTAGATAGCGTCGAAATCCACGTTCCTGAGGCTTCCTAGTCAAATTGGCAATGGAAAAAGACTGAAGAACAAGTAAATCGCAATTGTGGCGGACTGGTTCATCGTTTCTAGAACTAAGTTTTTGATGTGGGTGTATCCTGTTTTGGCAATACTGGCGCATTGATAGCAATTTCTGCAAATGGCCAAAAATCAATGTAAAATCCTCTAAAAAACATGTTCAATATGTTAAAAATACACTTTATGCATCCAAAAACTCGACTCTTCACTATTTAATCCATCTAACACATATTATGGGGAATTTAAGCAAAAGACTGTTTTTCCCCAGAAAAGCTACAAAAATAAGGCCTAAAACTATGTATTTTTTAACATGAATCAGGCCTTATTGTTCAAGATTTGGAATTAGCATTAAGAGAACTGCTCATGTACTTACCCTAGGAGAGATGAGCAAATTTCATTTTATGTATAATGTTCCCAACTCCCTACTAAGTCAAGTCTCCAAGATGGTAGGCTTATTAAGTCGGCAACTCAGGCCACTTTCACCCATGCAAATCAAAGGATGAGCCCTCATAAACCGGAGATCATAACTCACTCAAGATTGAGATTAAGTTACATATGATCATCTTGTGAAATATTAATCTCTTCATTCAACGATGTTACAAAGAGATATGAATTATTTTATGGTCCAATCTTATAAGATTTCATGAATGATTTGGATCACATCGTTTGTAACGATTACAAAGCGGGTCATATCCATATTGTTACCAAAATAAGGCACCCAATCTTGTCCATATACTATAAACCTTTTAGGTTATCACTTGAACATGATTCACCTGTATGTCAACTACATACTGTTTAGGTTTCATGAAATAACCTCGGATTTTAGTTTTTTGAATTTGAGTTATCCAATTTTAAAAGTTGTTATAAAATTGTTAGATGTCTGTCCTAAAGTTTCATAGTTAATAAGTTATATAAAATAATGGTTGATTATTTTATATACAATTATCCATTAAAGAAAGGTCCAAAGTTATTTTATGTAACTTAAACATGTATGTGGTTGACATACAGGTGGATCATGTTTAAATAAGAACCTAAATGGTTTATAGTATATAGATAAGGTGATGTGCCTTATTGTCACACCCCCTCCCAAGTTCACCTACTTAACCTGAAAGAAGACGTGAGGATAGTATACATCACCCCTTTTGTGACGCATATCATCCATCCCTTCACACACATCCTGAACTATTCACAATAAATTTCACGTTCCAAGACATTTAAATATCACATATAGGAAAGTATAAACAAGTCAACCCACTTCTTCACTCATTCATACGTTCTATTACAATCCATGGTTCAATCTCTTACAATTATACACGTATATCTACATGTCACCTAATAGAGGTTTAACATACAACAACACTTCCACAAGTCGGGTTTTTCTGAATCTCGAAGCTTAAGCAGAGCGAGTTGGAGCAGGCAAAGCACCTGGAACGTCCTTGCTACCTGGAAGGGAAAGAAAACATTGAAAACATGAGCTAAAGGCCCAGTGAGTGACCATTTTAACAAACCATTTTGTTTGTAAATCATCAGTGATAAAACTGAGTTCAACATCAACATATAACATGCAATTGCTTCCAAATACATTAGTTAAAACAAACTTAATTGCCCTTATCAATTCATACAGGATTTTCAACAAATCATAAGAAAACAGTTGAAGTGCAATACTTTTCCCTTAGTTGAAGTGGAGCAAAACTCAACACCCCAACGTCGAAAACATATAAGGCTCGATGCGGAGCAAGACTCAACGCACCAGCATATAACCTCTATGTGCACATAGGAATATGGCGGGTTGCCCATGTACCTTCTCATGTCCTTGAGTACTGGGTCCTAGGGAAGTTCACATGCGTTATTAGCATTGATCCCCCTCTTAAACATTTATAGGCGGGTTGCCCAAGTGCTGGGTCCCGGGGAAGTTCACATGCTTATTAGCATTGATCCTCCTCTTAAACGTTTTTCTTTTAAGAAGTAACACTTCATACAAACAAATCATATGCAATCATTTATAAGAACTCAGGGCAACGATATTTCATCAATAACATTTCATAAATATACTTTTCAATAACTTAAAGAACATAAAGTATGCTTCATAAATCATTTGATCACAAAATCGTATTCCATTGGAAAACCAAACTAACATATAACAAAGATTGCTTTAGGGTAAGAAAAGTGTCACTCACAACTCTTTCTAGGCCTTGAATGGGTTATAAGCCCTTCCTATCTCCTCTTGGCCTAAAACAAACATTTTCCTTTGTTACATTTCTTTTCTATTCATCAAACATAAACAACAACTCATCATATACTTAATATTTAAAGCTAGGTATGCGATTCAGCTATCATTAGTTCATTCTCAAGCTTTAAGCACTAAAGCTATTACTTCTAGCCGCTCCTTACCCTTCTGTTGAACTCCAATTCAGAGGACATTTTGTATACAGCTCATTCTTGCTGATAATCCAATGTTTAAACTCTATCTTTCTCTTGACAGAGCTAACTGCTACAGCTTGGATCTCTTTGCTTAAGCCCTGTTAAAAACGCATTTCTAGTTCATATTAAGACTTCTTCCCTTCTACAAAGTTGTAAAGAATCAAGTCCCACAGCTTACCTCAAAATCTCAAGCCTTCACTCTTAATCGTTCTTCAGTTATGCTAGAATTACTTCGCGTTGGTCCAGTTGCATAACAGTTCTGTTGCTGCTGCTTTTACCTAGAAATTCATATGATTAACTTCACTTTCAGCTTAACCATCCTTCATAAGACTTGTTAGGAATTATGTTAACTTACTAACCTCAAAATTTCAGCTCTAAAATCGGCTTCCTCGAGTCGTTCTACTCCAAACATCGACCACTGATCAATTTGTGCGTCTGCAAATTAAACTTCTGTTTCAGTTCTGATTTTGGCACCAAAATGAGTGGAATTTCGCCCGAAACTATAAGAACACCTTCCTCTGCTCTCCTTTGTGGTTTCTCTGAAAGATGGGACCGACTTAAGTTCTTGAAATGTCTAAAAATGATTAAACTCACCTATATATACTGCCGACTTATGCATCACAAGTACTGAGATGATAAGGCCGACTTACTCACCCGCAGGCTGGTGCTAGTCTTCTCCTCAACGCATGGCACTCATGTCTAAATTTTCCTGCAGCGCCTTCAACACTAATCATTCTCAGCGCATAGTGTTCTCGGCGCCTCCTACCTCCGACGCATACACACATAGTCTTACACAGACTAGCTTCATCGCATCAAGACCTTTCTGTCTTGGACGCAATGTGGCTCCAGCGCATGGCTGTCTTCGACGCATGGTGGCGCCTTCAACGCATAGTGACTTCAACGCATGCTCTAAGTATATTTCTTCTCCTGACAATGATCATTTATTCTTCGACACGACAACTACTTCAACTCACAGCCCTTCACGACTTACTCAACAACGCATGATTCCCAAGATATTTCAACTTCCACTTCATTCATCAACACATGGTCTTAGCCCATACTTAACCGAAATTTCACCCTCCTTCTTGGCTACTTCTCGGCTATTCTCCTTCTGACGACGCATAAAACCATAACCTCAAACGCATAGCTCTCCCAACACTTGGTATTGCAAGTCAGTGCTTACACTTATCCTAGCGACACTGTAGATACGGCCTACTTTGTAATTGTTACAAGAGTTGTAAATGTTACAAACAATTTGATCCAAATAATTCATATGAAGACATATGATTCCGGGTATCCTATATAGAGTTTGTATAAGACCGGACCGTGAAATTATTAATCTTTCGTTATTACACCGTTGACTAAAGAGATTAACATTTATTGACTCGAGTTGTAGATTCGATAAGCCTACCATTTTAGAGATTTGTTTGAGTAGGCAGCAGGGAACATAGCTACACAAGATGAAATTCACTCTTTCTCATCTTTTGGTGATTAGATGAATTGGTCCCTTAAGTGTTGACTCTAGATCTTGAACACTGGGGCCCTTCCCTCTCACTAGCCCAGAGAGTTTTGTTTATGGTAGGACCATAAATAGATTGTTCATTAGAAGATTAGTGAGACTTAAGGAGTTAAATGTAATTACAGGGGTAAAAGATTCCCTTCAAGCGAAGTTAAATGTAATTACAAGGGTGAAAGATTCCCTTCAAGCGTTGTTTAATTCCCAAAAGGAGCCGATCAAAAACAATTTATAATATTGAATCCTACTACCTATACTACGATGGCGTAGTACAAGTGAAAAGTTCAAGTTGATCCGCAGGGAGTGCGTGTTATGCTTCTTGAAGCTAATTCTCTAATTATAGCGGTGATTGGGGGGTGTGTGTGGCATAGAACTAAGGTGCGGAAATTCAATGCAAGAAAGTAAAAATAAATGGTAAATGTAATTGAAGATGGGAGAATCTAGCCTTGGGAGCAAATTGGGTTCCTATGTAACTTCTATCATAAAAATATTTTAATAAACTTATAATCGATTATGCACTCACAACGACTTACCCAATTCATCCAAATTCATTTACACTACAGGCAACCTAATCGTTTGAGATACATCGAGCAAGCGACTTAACTATCTATTACTTAAAGCCTTAAGCCGTAATTAATCCACATGTCTTACGTCCTATTGGGTTCAATAAGTGATCAAATAAGATTAATGGGATGCACATGAAGCCCCAGGATTCCATTGTGTGATTAAATAGAGGAAATCCCTAACTTAATTAACCAATTATTCTTTGAACCAAATTGAAACATACATCCTAAAATTCAAGAAAAGCTTAAGACCAAAGCATACAAAATTCAATTGTTTGCCACTTATGCGATTATAGCTAGATGAAGGGGAAGACATCACGCAAGCTACTAAACACTTAGCATACGACATACATCCAAGGGAAAAGGTATCAATCCATCCAAGATATATACATCAAGAAATTAAAATAGATTTAAAGAGCCATAATCATAATATGAAGTTCATTAAGATAATCTCAATACATTACATAGCGTGTGCTCCCAAGAACTAGAAATTACTTATCTAAACATCTTCATAGAAAAAGAGAGTAGAGGGAAGAACGTCCAATCTATGATTATAGTCCAAAAATAAAATGAAATCTAAGCTAAAGGAAGAAATGAAAGGGCTGGTGGCTATTGCCCCAAAAATAAAGAGTCAATTGGAGCTCCTACCCAAGCTCCAAGTGGCGCTTGGGCACTCCTTGCTCTGGTCTACGTCAGATGGTCGGAGCATCTAGGCGCTCCAAGGTAGTGCCTAGATGCTTCCAGAAAGTCTACTCTCAAGTGGAAAGTGCCTAGCGCAACGTAGGCGTTAGGGAGCCTTGGCCAATTTACCTTTTTGCTTTTCATTTGTTGCTAAATGCACCGTTTTGACCTGAATTTCGTCAAAATGGTAATTTGACCCAACTGTGATTACGAACGATTTGTAAATAGTCGACTAATTGTTGATTGGTTGCATCTGTGGACACACAAATATATCTATAGTGCGAAGAGTGCAGCATGGGTCTTTAATGGAGTGACCCTATAGTTAATGAATGTTGATTAATTTAATTAAGAGTTTAATTAATTAATCTCGTATCATTGGAGCTTCTAATCTGTAGGTCCATTAAGTCTCCTTGCTAGGCTCACTAAGGGTTAAAACAAGAATCATCTAATTTTGAATTAATTTAAATCGTTCAAATTAAATAAGAGAATCAATTGGAAAGATACAATTAATATAATGTATATAGATAGATATTTGAATAACATTCAAATATTAATTAATACGAAGAGATTCATATTAAAAATACAGGTTATATGAGAGATATATATTTGAATAAGATTCAAATATTGATTATATAAATCTTCTCACGATAAATATATATTGATTATATGAATAAGATTCATATAGAAATTATATGTTAAAATAAATATGAATGGGATTCATATTTAAACTATAGGTTATAAGAAAGGATTATATTTGAATATGATTCATATATATTTTAAGTTAAATATATGATATTTAATTTATTGATTAATTAATTAAATGTTAATTAATTAATTATTTAGTTACGTTATATATTAAATTAAGTTTAATATATAAATTAAATTTGAAAAAGATAACTCCCATTGGGAGTTATCTAATGTATGTTCATGGGAAGTTATAACTTCTCTAGTTAACTTCCCATCTCTCCCAAAAAGAGTTTTACAAAAAAAAAAAAAAAAAAAAAAAAAAAAAAAA